>CM064495.1:50978556-50981056 GCA_032716605.1 Paralithodes platypus
ATATATATATATATATATATATATATATTTTTTTTTTTTTTTTTTTGTTTTTTTTTTTTTTTTCTCCCCAGGCCACACCCACAGCTATTTTATGACCTCTTAATCATATCGAAAAAATAGTAAAAAAAAAAAAAAAATAATAAAAATAACAGATTTTTTGTATACATTGGAATCCTCACTCCATCATTATTTACTTTCCCAATCATTCATCACGCTCATTTGACATTTTATTTACATCTTACTCGTATTAAGAGAGAGAGAGAGAGAGAGAGAGAGAGAGAGAACGAAAATAAATATGACTCGTTTTTTATGCATATAAATCTTCGCTCAATAATTATTTACTTTTCCAATCATCCATCACGCTCACCAGCCATATATTTGACCTCTTACTGGGCTCTGTCTGCAGTCACACACACACACACACACACACACACACACACACACACACACACACACACACATAAACCCTTTCTGTACCGGGTACGTATTTTGTATTTTATTCCAGTTACTATTAGACGATTTTACTCGGTTTATAAAGGGGTGCCAGCTATTAAGGGGAAAATTCCACTTGAAGGATTTTTTTCTGGACCCCTTTCTCCCTCATGTTTAGCCCCATTGCTTTTGAGATTTTAAGACGTTCGCCCTAGTAGTTTGGACATTTTAAGACATTTTGCCCTATGTCTGTCAATTTTAAGACCTTTCGTGCCTTTAAGGTGTCGATTTTTTCCTGGCGAGCGAAAGCGAGCCTGTAATTTAAGAGCACCCGGCCTCTGGCCGGGAAATTTTTCTACCGAAAAATGTACAAATTTATCTTGAAAGGGGTTCTAGGGGGTGTAATTTTAAGCTTGATGAAAACGTAGGGAACAAACTAAATACCTCCCCTTAACAGGCTTCGAACTATCTCACTTAACAATTTTTACTACCACAGATCCTTCTTACACTGCATAACATCGCCTAAATATAGCTAGAATAAATACCAAAAGTCGTCACCGGTACAGAAGGGGTTAATATAAACAGTCGTCGCCTGCTAGCTCCCACTCGATCAATAGGTCCAGTTTTTTGTGGAAGTGGTCTGTCTCCTTGGCTCGGAAACTATCGTGTCTTCAATAATGTCTTCTTGTAACTCACTCTTTAATTATCTTGTTCTCTCTCTCTCTCTCTCTCTCTCTCTCTCTCTACACTTAGTTAATTTTCTCATGTGTTTAACCCCTTCCGTACCGGTGACGTCTTTTGTATTTCATTCTAGCGACATTTTGAAGATTTTACGAAGCTTAGGCTGTATATATGGTAACTAACAGGATTAATTGAGATAGTATGTAACCTTTTAATCGGTAGACGTCCTTCATAAGCTGAATCAAATCATCTAATGGTTGCTAGAATATAATATAAACATGTCGCCGGTACCGAAGGGGTTAATGATGTCAGGGCAGCAACTACAAGGAGGTATATCACGGGAGCTTATATACCATCAACCACATGTCATTCACAACTATAGCATGACAACATTTTGACAACCTCTGACACGGGTATTGGCACTTAACCCCTTCTGTACCGCTCACGTCGTCCTTTTCTTTATATTCTGGCAATGAGCAGATGAGAGAGAGAGAGAGAGAGAGAGAGAGAGAGAGAGAGAGAGAGAGAGAGAGAGAGAGAGAGAGAGTTAGTTAGTTAGTTAGTTAGTTAGTTAGTTAGTTAGTTAGTTAGTTAGTTAGTTAGTTAGTTAGTTAGTTAGTTAGTTAGTTAGTTAGTTAGTTAGTTAGTTAGTTAGTTATTTATTTCATAAAAGGTTACATGGTAACATTTTACATATATACAGATAGACTCAGACTCAAATTTTTATTTCATAAAAGGTTACATGGTAACATTTTACATATATACAGATAGACTCAGACTCAAATTTGTATTTCATAAAAGGCAACACAATTAACTTTTTTACATATATACAATAGAGATAACAGTAACCTCATACATTACCGCATTCTAGGTTCATGGTTTTGTACAAACATAATTCTTGACTTGATAGCATTTATATCATTAGCTTTCAAATCTGATACGTCATATTCATGTAATAGGATATGGTTAACTTCCTTTCCTAACGATAGGTATTCATCAAGGTTTAATAAACATTTCTGTAAAAACTTGCAAGGTTTTAGGAGACATTTGTGAGCAAATCTAATTTTTAACCAATTCATTAAATGATTAAATGTCATTAGTCCAGCCAATTCACATGCATGATGATTACTTTCCCAATATTTTAATTTCAGCATTTTCTTTATTGCTTTGTGGTAACCAATTGCAAATTGCTTAAGAGGAAGTTTGCACTTTTTGTTATAAAACCATAATTCAGATAGATAGATAGATAGATAGATAGATAGATAGATAGATAGAGAGAGAGAGAGAACCAATGGGACAGTGCCACTATAATGTGAATGACAAAGACGTGTACGGATTGCCAAATACGTGGCTCACAAAAAAGGTAAATGTGTGAATGAAAAAAGGT
>CM064495.1:50983556-51021592 GCA_032716605.1 Paralithodes platypus
AGGTGTATGGCTATCAATATACAATGCGGTATGCCTTATCGCTTCATAAAGGGAACAGGTGTATGGCTATCAATATACAATGCGGTATGCCTTATCACTTCATAAAGGGAACAGGTATGGCTATCAATATACAATGCGGTATGCCTTATCGCTTCATAAAGGGAACAGGTGTATGGCTATCAATATACAATGCGGTATGCCTTATCGCTTCATAAAGGGAACAGGTGTATGGCTATCAATATACAATGCGGTATGCCTTATCGCTTCATAAAGGGAACAGGTGTATGGCTATCAATATACAATGCGGTATGCCTTATCACTTCATAAAGGGAACAGGTGTATGGCTATCAATATACAATGCAGTATGCCTTATCACTTCATAAAGGGAACAGGTGTATGGCTATCAATATACAATGCGGTATGCCTTATCGCTTCATAAAGGGAACAGGTGTATGGCTATCAATATACAATGCGGTATGCCTTATCACTTCATAAAGGGAACAGGTGTATGGCTATCAATATACAATGCGGTATGCCTTATCACTTCATAAAGGGAACAGGTGTATGGCTATCAATATACAATGCGGTATGCCTTATCACTTCATAAAGGGAACAGGTGTATGGCTATCAATATACAATGCGGTATGCCTTATCACTTCATAAAGGGAACAGGTGTATGGCTATCAATATACAATGCGGTATGCCTTATCACTTCATTGCGCGTTATTCTGCAAGAAACTGTGTTAATTGACCACTTGCGAGATTCAGGCTATAAGGAAGTTGTATTTTTTTATATCAATATTTAGCAGAATTACGAGCTATGTTAGGGTTGTATTGCACATATAAATACTTAAAACCGAATTCATCATACTTTTTATCCAACATAAACCTATATTATTGCATTTCTGTTTATTATCGATGTTTGCGATTTTAACTTCCTTATAGACTGAAACTCGCAAGTGGGGGTTATTTGCCTATTGAGGAGGAGGAGGAGGAGGAGGTGGTGATGGTGGTGGAACAACAACAACAACAACAACAACACTTACCATTCATTAGTATGCGTCTGCGGAACACGTACAAACAGGATTATGAAAGTGACAGATTATCCTTCAATAATAACAACTTACCGCTAACATAAAATAATATACACACACGCAAATTAGTTCACTCAGCTCTATTCTATCTTAAACACATCCAAATATCCATAACAATTTATTATAGAGGAAAAATGTAATACAACAAATACTAGAATACGCTTAACCCCTTCTGTACCGAGGATGTTTCTTTCAACTTTATTCTGGCTACTAGTAGACGAGTTTTTTCTGTTTCAAAAAGGCCTCCAGCACTTAACAGGCTTCGCACTATCTCATTTAACCTTTTTTACTTCCTCAGATCCTTCTTAAGAGGGGATGGTTCACTTTTTCGTCCATTTTTTTCATTTATTCGTTATTTTTCTAGTTTCCTCCCTAGACCTCCATCAAACTTTTAAAACATATCCATTAGATACCCCTTGTAGATTAATTTGTACATTTTTCGGTAGAAAAATGTCCTGGCCGAAGGCCGGTTCTTCCAAAATTACAGGCTCACTATCGTTCGCCAGGGAAAATATCGACACCTAAATATCACGAAAGGTCTTAATATTGACGAAGAAATGGATCGAAAGGTCTTAAAATCGACAAACTAATTGGGCAAACATCATAAAATCTGAAAACTAATGGGGGAGGGGGAAACATGAGGGAGAAGGGGGACCAGAAAAAGGCCCATCTCCCCTTAAAGTGTTCATAATCGTCTAAATATAACTAGACTAAAATTAACAGACGTCGCCGGTACAGAAGGGGTTAACGATACAAATAGTGATTACCTGGTGACATAATAATAATTACCTGGTGACATAATAATAATTACCTGGTGACATAATAATAATTACCTGGTGACATAATAATAATTACCTGGTGACATAATAATAATTACCTGGTGACATAATAATAATTACCTGGTGACATAATAATAATAATAATTACCTGGTGACATAATAATAATTACCTGGTGACATAATAATAATTACCTGGTAACATAATAATAAGATAGTAAAATAGTAAAGACGGAACAAATATGTGTATTATGATACAAGTTAATTTGAATGACAAAAATATAAATGATTCATAACAAATAATTTACTAAGAGAATACAAAGAAAGTTATGTTCATATCCATGAAGATTTACACACACACACACACACACATATATATATATATATATATATATATATATATATATATATATATATATATATATATATTGAGAATATATCACAAATACACGTGAGCCACTAAATGTTTCTAATCTCTCAGTGGGGATCGAACCGTCGACCATCAGGACGATAGCCGACGCTTTAATCAATTACACCACGGCAGTCTGCCGTGGTGTAATTGATTAAAGCGTCGGCTATCGTCCTGATGGTCGACGGTTCGATCCCCACTGAGAGATTAGAAACATATATATATTTATATATATATCTACTGTATATATATATATATATATATATATATATATATATATATATATATATATATGGAGGTAAAATCACAAATACGTGTGATCAAATTATGTAGTAAAACTCGCTAGGAAAATTGAAACAATGGAACACCAAGCTTTCGTCTATTCTCTCAAGACATCTTCAGGGTAATACCAGGTATTACCCTGAAGATGTCTTGAGAGAATAGACGAAAGCTTAGTGTTCCATTGTTTCAATTTTTCTAGCAAGTTTTACTATATATATATATATATATATATATATATATATATATATATATATATATATATATATATATATATATATATATAAAGTATATATATAATCTGCATGCTCTATATACCGGTATATATTATTGAAAACAGTGTTTATGATTCATCAACATACAGTTCATGAATAACACAGGAATAATGTGAAGTCAATAAAAAGGTTCGACTTCAGGATGATTTTTGTTTTTATGTGTATGAAGGAGACAAAAGGCAGGCTGCCTGCAAGAAGCTTCTCCCCCCATAGTTGAAAAGGTGATAGTCGCTATTTTATTGTATTTGTTTGTTTTTTTATTTGGTCGATTATTTAATTAATTTAGGAGTAACCAGCCTTCGGGCGGCACATTTTTCTACCGAAAAATTTACAAATTTATCTAGAAGACGGATCTTGGGGATATACTTTTTAATCTTGATGGAGGTCTAGGGAGGAAACTTTAAGAATAATAATTAAATAAATAAATCGAGCAATAAATATGTCTATATACTGTATATTATCTTGAAGTGAGGGACGACGTTAGAGGTGGGGTAGGAACCGTGGGAAGTTAAGTGTGAATGTTCTAGGTTAGGTACAAGGGGGAGGTATAATGTAACCCCTTCTGTACCGGCGACATCCTTTTCATTCAATTCTGGCAACTATTAGACGATTGTATACAGTTTAAAATGGGTAACCAGCAATTTAGATCCTTCGAACTATCTCACTTAACCCTTTTTACTACCACAGATCCTTCTTAAGCTGCACAAAATCGTCTAAATATAGCTAGAATATAACTAAAAAGACATCTGGGTAAAGAAGGGGTTAAGGGAGTGGTAGTTGTGTTGTCTATAGCTATACAATGAGGTGTAGTACAATATCTCAAACTGGTCCCATACTATAGTCTATTGGCTGTAAGTAGGCGAGAAATCATGACCTCTATCCTCTGTAACTCAAAAAGGGCTTGGACAAATTGGCTGTAAATTTTCATATCTATTCCTTGACTGACTCTTCCCAAATGGTAGAACAATTAGCTCGATTAGTCAAGTCGTTTTTGAGTTACGAGGTTAGAGGTCATGATTTCTCGCCTACTTACAACGAACAGACTATACCTCCATCCTTCTCTAGAGTAAGGGACGAGAGAAGTGAAAAGTGTGAAGCTCTACTTTAACCGCTTAGGCCCCGATATTAATCATGGTTTATAATTTCAGCAAGATTTAGGTTAGCTATAAGATATAGTGTATAGTCTATTAATTACAATCATGTCAAAATTGACCTCTAAGCCTAAAAATGGGCTGGAGTAAATGGGCTGTAAATTTTCACAACTAATTATTGTGTGACTCCCAAAATGGCAGATTTCTCTAATATGTTTGGGGTTATAGTTAGAGGCTAGTGATTAGATGTTTGGGGTTATAGTTAGAGGTTAGTGATTAGATGTTTGGGGTTATAGTTAGAGGTTAGTGATTAGATGTTTGGGGTTATAGTTAGAGGTTAGTGATTAGATGTTCGGGGTTATAGTTAGAGGTTAGTGATTAGATGTTCGGGGTTATAGTTAGAGGTTAGTGATTAGATGTTTGGGGTTATAGTTAGAGGTTAGTGATTAGATGTTCGGGGTTATAGTTAGAGGTTAGTGATTAGATGTTTGGGGTTATAGTTAGAGGTTAGTGATTAGATGTTCGGGGTTATAGTTAGAGGTTAGTGATTAGATGTTCGGCCCATTCATTTGAAAATTTTAACACCTTTCGCCTCATTTCGTTGTAATTTTTAAGAACTTTCGTGCCATTTACTATGGGTTTCAGAGGCCGTGTGGCATCGTTTTTCGGGAATAACTTATTAACAAACAGTTGGATCAGTATGATATTTTGACACAGCTTTTTTCACACCGTCCCCTAATTTTTGTCAATATAGTGCATTACCAAAAGTGTAGAAATAGGCCACTTGTCCCTGTGTCATGAGGTTAAAGTCGCACATTAATGACTAAGAAACGGATAAGGCTACCGTGGCTTACCTGTGAGAACCACCAAACCATTATTGCTCCTCCATCAAGCACGGTAGTTATCAGCCACCACCCAACCCTATTATCGCCTTTAAATTCAAGTTACTGTCAATATCAAGTATAAATATACAAACAGTATGTATTTTTGTATATTTATACTTGATATTGACAGATAACTTGAATTTAAAGGCGATAATAGGGTTGGGTGGTGGCTGATAAGTACCGTGTTTGATGGAGGAGCAATAATGGTTTGGTGGTTCTCACAGGTAAGCCACGGTAGCCTTGTCCGTTTCTTAGTCATTAATGTGCGACTTTAACCTCATGACACAAGGACAAGTGGCGTATTTCTACACTTTTGGTAATGCACTATATTGACAAAAATTAGGGGACGGTGTGAAAAAAGCTGTCAAAATATCATACTGATCCAACTGTTTGTTAATAAGTTATTCCCGAAAAACGATGCCACACGGCCTCTGAAACCAATAGCAGTTGTCGATTTTTGCCTGGCGAGCGATAGCGAGCCTGGCAATACTAAATGGGGGAGATCAATTGATTCAGATAGCGATATAGAGTGCCTCCAAAGGGATCTAGATACCTTACATGAATGGTCAGTAAATTGGCAGATGAAGTTTAACATTGACAAATGCAAGGTATTAAAGATAGGGAAGATGCAAACAAATGTTAAATATAAACTAGCTAATTTAGAATTAGAAAATTCAGACTGCGAGAAAGATCTAGGTGTGTTTGTTAGCAATGATTTGAAGCCTAGAAAACAGTGTATAAGCGTTCGTAATAAGGCAAACAGGATTCTCGGGTTCATCTCTAGGAGTGTGAGTAACAGAACTGCTGATGTTATCTTAAACTTTACTTGTCATTAGTGAGACCCCATATGGATTATGCTGTCCAATTTTGGTGTCCTTATTACAGAATGGACATAGATTCATTGGAGAGAATTCAGCGTAGAATGACAAAAATGATCCATAATATTAGAAATTTTCCGTATGAAGAAAGGTTGAAGAAATTAGGTTTACATTCGTTAGAGAGACGCAGAGTTAGAGGGGATATGATAGAGGTGTTCAAGTGGGTTAGTGGGATTAACAAAGGGGACATGACAAATGTACTAAAGCTCAGTGATAGCGAAAGAACTCGTACCAATGGTTTCAAATTAGATAAATTTCGTTTCAGAAAAGATATAGGCAAATATTGGTTTGGTAACAGAGTTGTAGATGGGTGGAATAGACTACCAAGTGATATAGTGGGATCAAGAACGATAGGGAGCTTTAAGAAAAAATTGGATAAGCATATGGACGAGAAGGGTTGGGTCAACTTGGGTGTGAAGGGGATCAGCCGGGTTGGGCCAATCAGCGCTCTGCAGACCCCCGTAATCCTGCGTTAATCTCTAACCGGTTTGGTAAGATGATCCTCAGGGTATTAGAGTGTTGAGCCTATAATTGGGCTTTGTAATTGGGGTTGTGTGGGACAGGGATCTGCCTTGCTTAGGCCAATCGGCTTTCTGCAGACTCCCATTTTCTTATGTTCTTATGTTCTTATGTTCTGTAAGTTTAAGACAAATCGGCCCTCGGCCGGGACAGTTTTCTACCGAAAAATTTACAAATTTATCTTGAAGAAGGACTAGGGAGTGTTTTTTTAAAAGCTTGATGGAGGTCTAGTTAGGAAACTAAAAAATAAATGAATAAGTGGATATGTAAGTCAAAAAGCAAGCACTACCCCCTCAACTTCCCACGATTGCTATCCCTACCTCTAACGTCGTCCCTCACCTCAAGATAATATATATATACAGTACTTAACACACTCACTGCAAAGTATACCTCCTTATCCCACCTCACAACTCACAAGCAAACACCTCATTAGCATAACTTACTCTCCCAGGCCGCAACACCTCTCTATACCTCGTGCAACATTCCCAACTAACACTCTTTCACACCTCGAACACACTCAACTACATTCACTTGCAACACGATCTACTAACACTCTTTCACACTTCTAACACTCTCAACTAACATTCTTGCACACCTCGAATACACTCAACTATATATATATATATATATATATATATTTTTTTTTTTTTTTTTTTTTTTTCCCCAACTACTCCTTCTCGGGCATAGGCTGAGAGCCTGTACATTCCACCGCTCAACACGGTGAAGCCCGTGAGGTCTTGTTCCAGTCTGGAGAGTGAGACATGCGAAGCATCCATCATGGCTCGAAGCAGCTCCATCTCTGAAGCGGCTGGTTGCTTCGCTCAAGTGCTTCACTGTCTCATCCTCCAGACTCAGACCCTCACTCTCAGAACGCCACCTATTGAGCAGTGAACTCACTAGGCATTGTCCCCCTGTAACATATTTTGAATATGGGAATATTCATACAGTGTTATTTAATCAGGGAACAATGAGGGTATTTTTTTGGCATTTCGGTGGGCTTTGTGGTAATGCACTGATACTAGGTACAGCACAAATTCAATCCCAAAAATATCTTCCCATTTACATATCGGGATTTGAACCCGGGTCCACTGGATTACCAATCCAGTGGCATGACCACTCCACCACACCTCCCCTATATATATCTCTTATACACTGGTGACACTCTTAACTAACACTCTTGGACACTTGTAACACTTATACTTTTAGCACTCTCAACTAACACTCACATTTCTAGCACTCTCAACTAACACTCTTGGACACTTCTAACACTCTTATACTTTTAGCACTCTCAACTAACACTCACATTTGTAGCACTCTCAACTAACACTCTCACAATTCTAACACTCTTCCACACTTCTATTGTACACCTTGCCTTTTTACCCTAATTCCTAATTTGCTCACTGTTTCAAGCCTCAGTTTCCTCCCTAATATATTAAGGGGAGATTTCCACTTGAGGGATTTTTTTCTGGACCCCTTTCTCCCTCATGTTTAGCCCCATTGCTTTTGATAGTTTAAGACGTTCGCCCCATAATTAAGAACTTTCGCCCCATTTCTGTCAATTTTAAGACCTTTCATGCAAATTAGGTGTCGATTTTTTCCTGGCGAGCGATAGCGAGCCTGTACTTTAAGAGGAACCGGCCTTTGGCCGGGAAATTTTTCTACCGAAAAATGTACACATTTATCTTGAAAGGGGGCCTAGAGGTTGTAATTTTAAGCTTGATGGAAGTCTAGGAAACACACTAAAAACCTCCCCTTAAGCCTACAGTAGATATTCCACTAACGTTTAACACTTTGTACCCTACTTATAACATGTAGTTAACCTCAGTAGATGTTCCAGTAACTTATCACACTTATTATTACCCTACTTATTACCTATATTTTATTATTACCCTACTTATTACCTATATTTTATTATTACTCTACTTATTACCTATATTTTATTATTACCCTACTTATTACCTATATTTTATTAATTTCACCACAACACCAAACACCTCCATTGAAATTAACGAAAGCATATAATTATGTGATCCACCGGGATTCGAACCCGGGTTATCACACACAGATTTGTTAAACACTCTAGCATGTACTTAACCTCAGTAGATATCCCACGAGCTTCTCACACTTTCTACCCTACTTATAACATGTAGAGTATTGACCACGCACCCAGTAAGCACCACTACCCTCACTTTACAAGCAAACACACATATTATCATCTACATAACTCATTCCCAAGCCGAGGGGGGGGGGGGGGGGAACTACACTCGATATCACATTAAGGGGACACTGACTGCTTTTTTGGCCTATACATTCATTCATTCATAAATTCTTAGTTTCCTCGCTAGACATCCGTCAAACTTAGAAAAACATCCCCTAGACAAATAAGATAAATTTGTACATTTTTCGGTAGAACAATTTCCCGGCCGAAGGCCGGTTCCTCTTACAATTACAGGCTCGCTTACGCTCGCCAGGAAAAAATCGACACCTAAATGGCACGATAGGTCTTAAAATGTATAACGAAATGGGACGAAAGGTCGTAAAATCGACAAACAAATGGGCCGAACATCTAAAAATCTCAAAAATCGCGGGAGTAAACACGAGGGAGAAAGGGGACCAGAAAAACGACCGTCTCCCTTTAACCCTGTCAAGATCCGGTACGCATTTCTTTTTATGTTGTGCGGCTATTATTATTAGAGGGACGATTCTATTGAGATTAGGAAGGGTACGTGGCAGTCAGAGGGTTAATTGAGATAGTCTGTACCCTTTGAGATTAGGAAGGGTACGTGGCAGTCAGAGGGTTAATTGAGATAGTCTGTACCCTTTGAGATTAGGAAGGGTACGTGGCAGTCAGAGGGTTAATTGAGATAGTCTGTACCCTTTGAGATTAGGAAGGGTACGTGGCAGTCAGAGGGTTAATTGAGATAGTCTGTACCCTTTGAGATTAGGAAGGGTACGTGGCAGTCAGAGGGTTAATTGAGATAGTCTGTACCCTTGAGATTAGGAAGGGTACGTGGCAGTCAGAGGGTTAATTGAGATAGTCTGTACCCTTTGAGATTAGGAAGGGTACGTGGCAGTCAGAGGGTTAATTGAGATAGTCTGTACCCTTTGAGATTAGGAAGGGTACGTGGCAGTCAGAGGGTTAATTGAGATAGTCTGTACCCTTTGAGATTATGAAGGGTACGTGGCAGTCAGAGGGTTAATTGAGATAGTCTGTACCCTTTGAGATTAGGAAGGGTACGTGGCAGTCAGAGGGTTACTTGAGATAGTCTGTACCCTTTGAGATTAGGAAGGGTACGTGGCAGTCAGAGGGTTAATTGAGATAGTCTGTACCCTTTGAGATTAGGAAGGGTACGTGGCAGTCAGAGGGTTAATTGAGATAGTCTGTACCCTTTGAGATTAGAAAGGGTACGTGGCAGTCAGAGGGTTAATTGAGATAGTCTGTACCCTTTGCATGCCCACAGATCCTTGTTAAACTGTATAGAACCGTCTATTGGTAGCCAGAATAAACTGTCAGAATGCGTCACAATTTTCAAAGGGTTAAGGGGAGGTTTTTAGTTGGTTCCCTAGACCTCCATCAAGCTTAAATTTACACCCGCTTGAGTTCCTTTCAAGATAAATTTGTAAATTTTTCGGTAGAAAAATTTCCCGGCCGAAGGCCGGTTCCTCTTAAATTACAGGCTCGCTATCGCTCGCCAGGATAAAATTGACACCTGAATGTCACGACAGGTCTTAATATGGGGTGAAAGTTCTCAAAATAGCTAAACTAATGGGGCAAACGTTTTATAATATCAAAAGCAATGAGGGAGAAAGGGGTCAAGAAAAAAATCCCTCGAGTGGAGATCTGCCCTTAACCCCTTACACCACCACCACCACCACCACCACCACCACAAGTATAGTACCGTACTCTCGGATTATGTATTATGTTATTTCCCACCAACCAACTTCACCTCTATAAACTCAATTAATGAAATCAACCCATACACGTGGCACTCCCAGGACTCGAACCTAGGACACTCGCATCGAAATTCCGCGCACTTGTACATTAAGGGGGGTGACCTGTTTTGGTTCTGTCCTTTCTATATCTTTCTCTGGCTTGTATCCATTTGGCCCCATTCAGCCTACTGTTTTAAGACGTTTATCCCCATCCAGGTGTCAATTTTTTACTGGTGAGCGGTAGCGAGCCAGCATATATTTTTAAAAGCATATATTTTTAAATGTTTTTGACAGCAGGCTAAATTTGTACATTTTTCAATAGAAAAATGTCTCCGGCGAAGCCGGATCTCTTCATATAATGCTGGCTCGCTATCGCTCGCCAGGAATAAATCGACACCTAGATGGGGATAAACGTCTTAAAATAGTTGGCTGAATGGGGCCGAATGGATACAAGCCAGAGAAAGAGAGAAAAGGAGAAATATATAAAAAAACAGGTCACCCCCCTTAAGCTATCAAGACAGCCTCTAGCCCACTCTTAATAATTCGTGGACCCCGCTATGTGTTACTCTATGCAGTGGACCCCGCTATGTGTTACTCTATGCAGTTACTCTATGCAGTGGACCCCGCTATGTGTTTACTCTATGCAGTGGACCCCCCTATGTGTTACTCTATGCAGTGGACCCCGCTATGTGTTACTCTATGCAGTGGACCCCGCTATGTGTTACTCTATGTGTTACTCTATGCAGTGGACCCCGCTATGTGTTACTCTATGCAGTGGACCCCGCTATGTGTTACTCTATGCAGTGGACCCCGCTATGTGTTACTCTATGCAGTGGACCCCGCTATGTGTTACTCTATGCAGTTATAACCATCTGGAATAGTTTTGTTTATAGAACTTGGTTTTCAAATAATGGTATGTATAGTTTTGTACTCGATGTATAGAAAAATGATAGTCATAAAATCGTTTCCGGAGATATACTTCCATAATCAGAAATAGGTGAAGTCCACGAATAGGCTATGTATGAGTGGGCTCGAAACCTTGGCATCCGAGTGTACAAGCCCCCCTTAACCCCTTCTGTACCGGTGACGTATTTATAATTATAGCTATATTTTACGATTTTGTGCAGCTTAAGAATGATCTGTGGTGGTATAAATGGTATAGTCCGATAGTTCGAAGCCTGGTATTGGCTGGAGGCCCTTTTTAAAACTGAATAAAATCGTCTACTAGTGGCAAGAAAAAGTTAAAAGAATGTCTACGGTACAGAAGGGGTTAAGGGGGCCTGCCTCGCTTTTTTCTCTTCCTCTCTCTTTGGCTTGTATTCATTCGGCCCCATTCAGCCTACTGTGTTAAGACTTTTACCCCCATCCAGGTGTTAATATTTTCCTGGTGAGCGGTAGCGAGCCAGCATATATATATATTTGTTTTGACACCAAGCTAAATTTGTACATTTTTCGATAGAAAAATGTGTCCGGCGAAGCCGGATTTCTCCATACAATGCTGGCTCGCTATCGCTCGCCAGGAAGAAATCGACACCTGGATGGGGATAAACGTCTTAAAACAGATGGCTGAATGGGGCTGCATGGATACAAGCCAGGGAAAGAGAAAAGGAGAGAAAGATAAAAAAAAAAACGGTGCCCCCCCTTAATATACTGAACTGAATAGGAGGAGGAGGTGTTTGTGAGATTCCTGGATTACTCTATGTGTATGTGAGACACAAACAGAAACAATGAGGGAAGCCAGACAAATGATACTGGAGTTCCAGCAGGGTATGCTCTGCTGGATTGGTGCCTACAGTCTCCCCATATAACTACAATATCCCCATGTTACATCTATCCTCCTTATCTTACGTACACTCGACCAAAAAAACAATCTTTACACTAACGCTCTAAACATTCTGGAAGTGGGTCGAAATCTTATGATAATACCTCACAGACATATATTTCACCCGATTAATTCCGTTCACACTAGATTATGTACAGCTCATCAGTGTAAAGATTGTTTTTTGGTCGAGTGTACAATCAGTCATTATATCTGACGCATTTTCTGCCCCCGATTAAACGAATGTTCGAAATGTAAATAATTACACTTACAAAATAATGAGGTTCAATTTAGTCTAAATCACCGAATACATAACGGTAGCACTAATGACTAGGGCTGTATGTAATTTACATACTCTTTCATGTGTACTCCATTTGCACTCTTTCACATTTTGTTCTCTCATTTTACTTACGTTAATTGCACTTTCATGTTTCTCCTTCTTACGTAGGACCTCATACGTTTTCCATTAAACAAACATAATTATTGGATTTCATTAATATAGTCATCGTTTTTTTATAATTCACATATTATGCATTACTTAATAGTGTATTGTATATATCTTCACATTACGGTCAACAATGAAAATTCTGTTAGGTCATGTCCAGGAATATATGTAAGTGCTTGTACATTTGAACTCTTTCACACCTCTGTCTCTCTCTCCCTTTCTGCCGTACGTCATTCCCCTTGCCATTTTGCCCTCCTCCCCATTGTCTTGGTGTTGGAGGAGGAGCTGTTTGTGTTGCGAGGAAACTTTCTAGTGCGAGGGGTGTGCGTGTGTGTGTGCGCGTGAGACCGTGTGCGTGTGTGCGAGTTGGGGCGAGAGGTTGTGGGAAGCGGGCGAAAAACTGCGGTAGAAAAGCCTGCCATCTGGGCAGGACGACGCGCCAACTCGGTCCGCTTCGCCACATGTTTCCCGCCCATCGTCCTACCACGCCCGCCCGTAGGCCCAGCTTCACGCCCTCTCGCCTGCACGCCCTTCACCACCCACCCTCGCCCGTGTAGCAGCCCCAGAGCCCCACGCCCATGCACGCCTTCAGTAGAGCCCGATTCCCAAACATGTGGTCCGAACGAGCGGGTCCCTCAGCAGTCCACTCGTCCCTATCCCAGTGCCCCGACTTCACTCCATTTTCTATCGCCGTCTAAGCATCCTAAATCCCCTATCCGGTCCACTATCCTGTAATCCCGGGCTCATTTACACCCTGGAGCACCTATCCCCGGGGTCAGGCTCGGGATCGGAGGGTTACGGACTAGGGAATAGGCGCGGAAAGGCTCGGCTGCATTTTGGGATGTACCGGGCGGGACCCAACGGGCAAAATGAGTCACTCGGTTGAATGGCGGGGATCTGCACCGCTTCTTCCTAGCCCCCTACCCCCATACCCTTACTCTACTACCCTTGCCTATCCCCCTACCTCCCTACCCTCTCCCTATCCCCCTCTCTCACTGTCCCTGTCTACCCTGCTCTAATTGCTCTTTATTTATTTTTATTATACTTTGTTTTTACTCCGTACCCTACCTAACCTCCTACCCTCACCCTTTCTCCTACCCCTCCACCCACCCACCCTCCTATCCCCTTGTCAGCTTAACCTCCTTCTCTTACTATCCTCGTCTACTCTGCTCTAATTGTTCCTGTTTATTTGTTCCTACCCTCCAGTCCCTCTCCTGTCAGTGTCTTTCTCCTCACTAACCTCCACCTCCTAGCTGTCAATTTCCTGTTTTTTCTCGTCAGTTATTCCACCCTTGCCACCACAACCCGTCACCTCTCCTCTATCCTGCCTTGCTATCCCTCCCTTATCTGTCTCTTATTATCCCTTACCACCTATTCCTCTTCCTTCCCTTGCTCTTATTATCCTTTAGTATTCTTCTTTTCTTCTCATTATCCTTTATCTTCATCTGTTTATTTTACTCGTGTATTCCTTTGTGTCAGTTATTCCTATCTATTATATTTAATATATATATATATATATATATATATATATATATATATATATATATATATATATATATATATATATATATATATATATATATATATATATATATATATATATATATATATATATATATATATATATATATTTTTTTTTTTTTTTTTTTTTTTTTTTTTGGTATTCCACCCTGCCTCAACCCCTGTCACCCCATCTCAGCTTTGGCCCTGTTTTCCTTCTTTCCTTTTCTCTCATTCTTCATCGCCCATTCCACTTTATTCCTTTATTATCTTTTCATCCTTTATTCGTGTATCACTCATTTCTCTTCCTTATCTCCATCACCTCCTTTGTTTTGTCCAGGCTTGTTTTTATCGCTATCCTTCTCTCTCCCATTTATGATCCATCCCTTCCTTCTTCTTTGTTCTTATCGTTTATCGCCCATTTCTCTTTCTTATCTTCATTACCTTTTGTTGTGCTGTTTTGTGTTGTCTTGTTTTTTATCGCTATCCTTCCCTCTCCCCTTTATCATCCATTCCTTCTTTCTTTCCTCTTCTTATCCTTTATCGCCTATTTCTCCTCCTTACCTTCATTATTTCCTTTGTGTTATACCTGTTTGTGTTTATCCCTATCCTTCCCTCTCCCCTTTATCATCCATCCTTTTCTTCTTTTCTCTTGTTATCCTTTATCCCCCATTTCTCTTTCTAACCTTCCTTACCTCATTTTTGTTGTGTTCTGTTGTACAGTTTGCGTATATTCTGTTATATTTGATGGAATAACTAATTCATATTTGTGTTCACCAACCCACTAATTTATAATAAACTTTAATAATGAAATCAATGGAAGTAATGAATACATTTGGTACTCCAAGGACTCGAACGTAGGATACTCACACCGATATTCCAGACACTAAGCATTACGCTATCAAGACATGTAGATAAAGGTTTATGCACAAGCCTACGATACATGCATTCTCAAATACTGCATATTAATCTAAGCATGTACAATCGCGCTGATAAGTGATGTCTCGGCACCAAGTATGTTTTGACCAATAATTGGTATCAGCAATATCTAAGCTTCATTTCATCATATGGAGTGAAATATGCAAACATGATCCTACACTTACCCACCATATTCAATATCTGACAGACATTAATACAGCACAGAGTGAGCCAAACGTAATGACAGCTGAGACATGACTTATTAGTGCGACCGTACATACTCCCATTTTCTGTATGGTAGCTAATGTTTGGAACAGGCAGCACTGTTTCCAACATAATGTGTTAATTTTAATGGTCACAAACTTAACTAACCTATTTTATATATATATATATATATATATATATATACAGTATATATAAATTTGCAAATTTGTTTGTAAATTTCATTAATCGATTTTAGGAGTACAGTTGGTTGTTGGAAGGAACATAATATATATATATATATATATATATATATATATTTTTTTTTTTTTTTTTTTTAAAGTATTATTATTATCTCGCTATCACATTGTATAAGTTAAATATAGCTAACGAACGGTAATATTGAATAATGTTTTCGAGAGTGGTAATTTACGACGTTGAGCTGTTATTCAAACGGACCTTCTTTTTTTGTTTGCAGTGGTTATTCTCACCTTGCCTCTGTACCGGACTTACCTTGCTTGAAGCTCAGTCCTAACCCTACCTTAAACATTTATAATATTACCTGCCTTTCCCTTTCCTCGGCCCCTCCCTCCCTCCAGTAACGCCGTAACCCTCTCAGTATGATTATCTGGCCATCAAACCATGTTGTTAAGGGGGGTCACCTGCTTTGTTTTATATCTTTCTCTCCTTTTCTCTCTTTCCCTGGCTTGTATCCATTCTGTCCCATTCAGCCAACTGTTTTAAGACGTTTATCCCCATTCAGGTATCGATTTTTTCCTGGCGAGCGACAGTGAGCCAGCATTATATGGAGAAATCCGGCTTCGCCGGAGAAGTTTTTTATCGAAAAATGTAAAAATTTAGCTTGCTGTCAAAACAAAAATATATATATGCTGGCTCGCTACCGCTCGCCAAGAAAATATTGACACCTGAATGGGGGTAAACATATTAAAACAGTAGGCTGAATCGGGCCGAATGGATACAAGCCAAACAGAGAGGGAGATAAATAGAAAACAAGCGAGGTGGGCTCCTTTAACCCCTTCTGTACCGGCGACTTCTTAATCATTGTATTCTATAGTTCATTCATTATAAGTTGGGCAGACATTGTAACCTCTCTAACCTCTGTAACTCAAGAAGGGCTGGAGCAAATGAGCTGTCAATTTCCACACTTATTCCCTAGCCAAGTCTTCCTATTCGGTAGCAATATTAGCTCGATTACTCTAGTCCTCTTTTTATTAAATAGGCTAGAGGTTACGATTACTGCCCAACCTAGAATGAACGGACTATAGTTATATTTAGATTATTTTATGAAGCTTAGCATGGATATATGGTAGCTACAAGAATTGATTAAGATCATTTGTATTCTTTTAATGGGTAGACACCAAACAAACTATTTTTACTTCTTGAAATGTGACATGCACAATATGCACAGTTAGTAGCAAAAGTTCCGTAGAATCCATACCGTATAATTAAATAAGTTATATATATATATTAGTATTGTTTGTTTTTTTGTAAAATGTTTAACCAGTTTCAATTTAGTGTAGCCTATGTTAGCAGCTATACAGTATATGTGGTTTCAATTTAGTGTAGCCTATGTTAGCAGCTATGCAGTATATGTGGTTTCAATTTAGTGTAGCCTATGTTAGCAGCTATACAGTATATGTAGTTTCAATTTAGTGTAGCCTATGTTAGCAGCTATACAGTATATGTGGTTTCCTTCATAATATACAAACCGTATTTGTTTCTACAATACATTTTTATTTTTGATTTATGAAATTAAAATACTAAAATAAAAGAGTACAGCAATATAGACATAATTATGATGGTATTGAATTGGGTGACGGGTAAGAGAGTGTGATTCCTGGTATCAACTGTACCACCACCACCACCACTGTGCGTGTGTGTGTGTCACCTATTGCCCTCCACCACACCCTCCCCTTCCCTCCTGCGTCCCCTCCCTTTGCCCCCCCACACACACATATTACCCCCTGCGTACCCTCCCCTCCCCTCCCCCCCCCCCTTACACCCTATCCCTGCGTCCCCTCCCTCCCTCCCCTTCACCACACCCTTTCCAAATCCCAGCTCACACCTTATCCCCCACGTCACCCTACCTCCCTTCCATCTCTCCCTTCCCTTCCTTCATCCCCCTTCCTTTTCTAACTCCCTCTTATCCCCTTCTCCCCCCTCCTCCACACCCTACCCTACCGTTCCTCCCTTCTCAATCCCCCTCCCCCTCCTCCACACCATCCATCTAACCCCCCCCCCCCCCTTCTTCCCTCTACAACCCCCCCCCCCCCTCCCAGGATCTCCAACATCTTGTGTAGTATACCTTGCACCCTATAGCCTGCTTGTGGCTTCCCCCCCTCCCCCTTTCTCTCTCTCTCTCTCTCGCTCCCTCTCTCTCTCTCTCTCTCTCTCTAGATATACATAATTATATATATATATAGATATATATATATATATATATATAGATATATATATATATATCACTCACGCTTTCTCTCTCTCTCACTCACCCTCTCTATATCTCACTCTCACACTCACTCTCTCTCTCTCTCGTTATCTGTCATACTATACACCTTTCACCTGTAACTCTTCTTCCATTGTCTCTCTCCCTATCTTTGTCTTCACCTTTGTATCATTCATTCACTCTCCCTCTTTCTCTCTCTCTCTCTCTCTCTCTCTCTCTCTCTCTCTCTCTCTCTATCTCTATCGTATCTGCCCTACTATACACCTTTCACCTGTAACTCTTCTTCCATTGTCTCTCCCCTATCTTTGTATTCACCTTTGTCTCAATCATTCACTCTCTCTCTCTCTCTCTCTCTCTCTCTCTCTCTCTCTCTCTCTCTCTCTCGTTATCTGCCCTACTATACACCTTTCACCTGTAACTCTTCTTCCATTGTCTCTCTCCCTATCTTTGTATTCACCTCTGTCTCATTCACTCTCTCTCTCTCTCTCTCTCTCTCTCTCTCTCTCTCTCTCTCTCTCTCTCTCTCTCTCTCTCTCTCGTTATCTGCCCTACTATACACCTTTCACCTGTAACTCTTCTTCCATTGTCTCTCTCCCTATCTTTGTATTCACCTTTGTCTCATTCACTCTCTCTCTCTCTCTCTCTCTCTCTCTCTCTCTCTCTCTCTCTCTCTCTCTCTCTCGTTATCTGTCATACTATACACCTTTCACCTGTAACTCTTCTTCCATTGTCTCTCTCCCTATCTTTGTATTCACCTTTGTCTCAATCATTCACTTGTTTTTTATTATTTATTTATTATTTCTTTCCATCCCTGTTCACCCTATCTTGTGTTTAACCCCTTCTGTACCAGCGACGTCTGTTATATTTTATTCTAGCTATATCTAGAGGCTGTTGTGCAGTTTAAAAAGGATCTGTGGTAGTAGAAAGGGTTAAGTGAGATAGTTCGAAGCCTGTTCATTGCTGGAGGCTCTTTTGAAACTGAATAACATCGTCTAATAGTAGCCAGAATAAAGTCACAAAGACGTCACCGGTACAGAAGGGGTTAAGTATGTAGTGTTCGTTCTCCATTCTGTCATACCCTACACTGCATATTACTGTGCCATAATTTAATAAACACGATAAAGTTTGCTTTTCTTTCCAGCTGATGGTAAAATATTGGATTCTTAATTTAAAAATATGATACTGATATGCCTCTGTGTGATATTATTGCCAAGTTTTCCATAATTAGCAACATATTTCGCTACAAACTCTTGGTAATAGCCGAGTAATCAGGATGGCGAGATAGCAATTTAACATAACAAATAAAATAAATAAACAGACTAAATAGTTTGTCACATAATCAGACAACACAAAAATCTAAAATTGCTGTTTCGTAAATCACCCTTTAACCCATACAGTACCAGGGACGTCCTTTTCATCCTATTCTAGCAACTATTAGACGATTGTATTCAGCTTAGGAAGAACCTCTAGCAATAATAAGGCTTCAGACTATCTCAAACAACCCTTTTAACTACCACAGATCCTTCCTAAACTGCATAATATCGTCTAAATATAGCTAAAATAATATATCACACACGTCGCTGGTACTCAAAGGGTTAACGAATAATGTTCTCTGTTCGCTTTTTCTTTGCCAAACAAAAACGAACCAAAGCGAACAGCCCTTGAAACTGTTTGATTGGACCAAACGAAAAGCGAACAAACCCAAACAAAAACGCGAACAGAACAAACAAAAATCGACCAGAAAATTGTGTTCACTCCTTGCCGACCGTACGTACCGTAAGGAGGGGGTATTTATTGTGTTCACTCCTTGCCGACCGTACGTACCGTAAGGAGGGGGTATTTATTGTGTTCACTCCTTGCCGACCGTACGTACCGTAAGGAGGGGGTATTTATTTGCTCATTTACTTATCTTTTTATAATTTTGTTATTAATGTTTAGTTTCCTCCCTAGACCTCCATCAAGCTTAAAAAACAAAATCCAAAGACCCTCCTTCAAGATAGATGTGTACATTTTTCGGTAGAAATATGTCCTGGCCGAAGGCCGGTTCCTCTTAAATTACAGGCTCGCTCTCGCTTGCCAGGAAAACAATGCCACCTAAATGACACTTTAAGTCTTAATATTGACAAATAAATGGGGCGAAAGGTCTTAAAATCGCCAAACTAATGGGCCGAACGTCTTATAATCTGAAAACTAATGGGGCTAATCATGTTTATTTATTTATTTTATAGTAACCTCGCTAGACCTCCATCAAGCTTTAAAAAACAAAATCCAAAGACCCTCCTTCAAGATAGATGTGTACCTTTCAAAAACACCCCTAGACCCGTTCCTCTTAAAAAACACCCTCGCTCTCGCTTGCCAGGAAAACAATGCCCCTAGACACTTTAAGTCTAATATTCATATAACACCCCTAGACCCCCTTTCAAAATCGCCCTATGGGACCGAACCTTTCAAAAACACCCCTAGACCCCCTTTCAAAATTATTTATAGTAACCTCGCTAGACCTCCATCAAGCTTTAAAAAACACCCCTAGACCCCCTTTCAAAAACACCCCTAGACCCCCTTTCAAGATACATTTGTACAGTTTTCGGTATAAAAATGTTCCGGCCTCCTCCTAGAAATACAGGTTAATAATCAGCATCTCATTCATGCCACACCCTGCCACTGTTATAACTATTTGATAATCTACCTGTTCAGCTGTCCTTGTTACCTGTTCATTCTGCCAGTATACCTGCTTTATATCCTCCCTGCTTCACCCTCCCTCCCTGTAATCACCCTTGCCTCTCCTCACCCTGTCAACTGTTATCCCTGCTTAATCTTTCATGTTACTATAGGTACCGCCAGTGAACTTGACAATAATCTTGACCCCTTATCTTCAAGCAACTCGAAATGAATGAAAGCAATCGGGCTGACGTTTCTATAAATTAGGAAGAGTCCACCAGGAAATAGGTGTGGATAGTTACAGCCAGTTTGCTCTAGGCCCTTTTGAGTTACAGAGAGGTCAGGGATCAAGATAATTGTCAAGTTCGTTGGCGCTATCTATAACCACCCTTGCCTCTCCTCACCCTGTCAAATGTTATCCCTGCTTAATTTTCCCTGTTAGTAATCACCCTTGCTTCTCCTCACCCTGTCAAATATAACCCCTGCCTAATCAATCATCCTGTTCTCCCTTCCCTGTCAATGCTCCTGCCTGTTAATAATCACCCTACCTAACCCTCCATGTCAGTAATACCCTCTGTCTCGCCTCACCCTGTCAGTGTCCCTTCCTCTTGATAATTTCCGTGTCTCCCCTGCCTATATCCCTACACTCTCCCCCTCCCCCCCTCCCATTCCTATCACCCTGCACTCTCCCTGTGTTCCTCTGTATCGTGTGTCCTGTTTTCACTCTTGTCAACATTTCGGCCTCTTCTTTCTTTTCCTATCGATATCTCTCTGCTAGTATTGTCCCTAGTAAACCTCCCTTGTCAATGATCTCCCTTGTCTGTACCCTGTCTCTATATAGTCACCCTACCTAGCTCTCTCTCTCTCTCTCTCTCTCCACTCAGCCTCCCTGTTTCTCTGTATCGTGTGTCCTGTTTTCACTCCTGTCATATTCGGTGCCTCTTGTTCCATTCCTTATCGATGCTACCATGCTAATATTGACTTCCTTGCTAATCTGTCCTTGTCAATACGTCCCCTTGCCTTGCTTCACCTTGCCACTGTCCCTGCCTATTTCTTGATAATCACTTTACTTAAGGGGGAATGGTTCACTTTTTGGTCGATTTTGTTATGTATTTATTTTTTGTTTTATTTTATAATTTTGTTTTCCAGTTTCCTCCCTAGACCTCCATCAAACTAAAGAAAACAACCCGAGGATCCCCTTTCAAGATATTGTTTATGTCCCGGCCAAAGTCCGATTCCTCCTAAATTACAGGATCGCTATCGCTCGCCAGGAAAAAATCGACACCTAATTTACACGAAAAGTCTTAATTTTGACAGAGAAAAGAGGCGAAAGGTCTTAAAATCGCCAAAATAATAGGCCGAACATCTTAAAATCTCAAAAAAGTAATGGGGCTAAGCATGAGGGAGAAGGGGGTCCAGAAAAGCGAGCCATCCCTCTTTAATCTGTGTGCGTGTCTCTTGTAAATGTACGTATACCTGGTCTCTAATGTACCTGCCGATCCCTCACTGTCAATACTCACCCTGCCATTGCCACACCTATTATTTTTTTCCTATGTTGATTAACCCTTTCTGGACCGAGAACGTCTATTTCATTTGATTCTAGCAATATTTAGACGATTTGGAGCAGCTTAAGAAGGAGGTATGGCCGTAAAAAAGGTTTAAGTGAGATAGTTCGAGGCCTGTTAGGTGCTGGAGACCTCTTTTAAACTGAATACGTCTAATAGTAGCAAGAATAAAATGAAAGAGACGTCGCCGGTACAGAAGGGGTTAACCCTTTGAGTACCAGCGACGTGTGTTATATTATATGCTAACTATATTCAGACGACATTATGCAGCTTAGGAAGGAGCTGTGGTAGTTAAAAGGGGTTTGGTTGAGGTAGTTTGAAGCCATAATACTGCTAGAGGTATTTCCTAAGCTGAATACAATCGTCAAATAGTTGTCAGGATGTGATAAAAGGGCCGTCCCTGGTATTGTACGGGTCAATGAAAAAAAAAGGCAAACCTGGCCGTAACGAGTGTCTCCCACAGAGTTGAAAGAGTGTCAGGGGCAAAATCAAAGAATGTACGAGTCATAATGCCTGGACACACGGAGTTTGAAGCAATTCAAGTCATAGGATGAGGGAAAGATGAATTCAGGGAGAGAGTTCCAGAGTTCAGCTGTTGAACAGAAAAATTATTGGGAATATCGTTTCACTCTTGGGTCGGAGAGTTGCACAGAGTAGGGGTGGGATTGTGTTGCAAGTCGTGTGATACGTGTTCTACGTAAGTATCCTTTCCTATTTATCATTTCCGTGTCTCCCCCTCCCCACCTTTGCACCCTAACCCCCCCCCCCCCCCCCCTTAATGTACCTGCCGATCCCTCATTGTCAATAGTCACCCTTCCCTTGCCACACCCTGTCAGTCACCCTTCCCTTGCCACACCCTGTCAGTATCCCTTCCCTTTTACCCCCATTACTGTTAAGATATTAAGACGTTCGCCCCATTAGTTTGGCGATTATAAGAATTTTCGCCAAATTTCTGTGTTTTTAGACCTTTCGTACCATTTATGTGTCGATTTTTTATAGCGAGCGATAGCGACCCTGTAATTTAAACTGAAGCGGCCATCGGCCGGGACATTTTTCTACCAAAAAACGTACTAATTTATCTTGAAAGGGGGTCTATGGGGTGTAATTTTATGTTTGATAGAGGTCTAAGGAACAAACTAAAAACCTCCGTTTAAATAATCTACCTGACTCATCTCCCCCCCCCCCCCTCCCCCAACTCGGCGTTCTCCTTGTTCCTGTGTATCGTGTGTCCTGTTTTCACTCCTGTCAGAACTGTTGCTTCTTGCTCCTTTCCCTGTTAATCCCTCCCTGTCGGTATAAGCACCCTACCCTACCAATGCTTCTCCTTCAATAATGAGCTTAGCTTTTTCTAACCCTGTTATTTATTCTTGCCCTTTGAGAATCTCCCCGTTCAGTATTCCTGTGTCAGATTTAAGGTCATTGTATAATACTTAATACTTAGCTCTTTAGTTCTCCCTGGCGACGACAGTACCTTTTTTAATTAAATTATTAAATAACATCCTTTTTTTGCAGGCTCCTTGTACCTTTTTGTTTTCTATGTGGATGGGGGAGACAAAAGGCAGAACTGCGTGTGACGAGTGCCTCCCCCAGAGTTGAAAGAGTGACAGGCCCAAAATCAATTAACGTTCGAGCCAAAATGCCTGGACAAACGGAGTTTGAAACAATTTAAGTCATAGGATGAGGGAAAGATGAGTTCAGGGAGAAAGTTCCAAAGCTGAGCCGTTGAATAGAAGAAAGACTGCCTATAGTCCATTCATTATAAGTAGGCGAGAGATCTTAACTTCTATCCTCTATAACTGAAAAAGGGCTAGAACAAATGGGCCATAAATTCCCACACCTATTCCCTGGCTGACTCTTCCTAAATGGTAGAAATATTAACTCGATTACTCTAGTAGTGTGTGAGTTATGGAGGATATAAATTAAGATATCTCGCTTACTTATAATGAATGGATTATAATGATAGTGAATATAGCGAACAAGAAAAGAAATTCGACTGAAAAGGTTAATCTTCGCCTCGCTAGCCTATTCTAACTTTTGTGTGCACCCTGGGTCCACTCGTGTTCTCCCTATTCTCCCTGTATCGGGTGTCCTGTTTTCTTCACCCTTGCTGTTAGATCCCTGGCCCGTGATTTAGTACTGTATCCTCCTTACCACCCCTCCTTGTATTTATGTCTTGGCCTGTCTGGAGGTTTTTATTGCCATGAGTTTATTTTCTTTGCCGGTTTTTTGTTTTTCCTGTGACTCGTATTGTGTTGTTGTAATAGTGTTGCTACTTATTTACTTTCTGACCTTACTTAAAAGTCACCGATTGTTTTTATATTTTTCTCCTTTTCTCTCTTTCCCTGGCTTGTATCCATTTACTTACTTACTTTTGATACTTTTGATACTTTTGATGTGTTCGCCACTCTTCTAGCGGCACCAAGGAGCGCGGCGCCCCTCGTTATGGGTGGTGATTTTGGTGTAGTAGACTGTTTGAAGCGACAGCTCGCTCCCTCGCGAGGATGGGCTCGTCTGGCACTTTTCGCAGTTCGACATCGAGGGCTCTCTTGAAGTTGTCTAACGAGATGTCCCTCATGTCTCTTACTCGCCGTGGGAGTTTGTTGAAGAGACGTGGGCCTCTGTGTGATTTGACCCCATTCAGCCAACTGTTTTAAGACGTTTATCCCCATCCAGGTGTTGATTTCTTCCTGGTGAGCGATAGCGAGCCAGCATCGTACGAAGAAGTCCGGCTTCGCCGGAGAAATTTGTCTATCGAGAAATTTACAAATTTAGCCTGCTGTCAAAACAAATATATATATATGCTGGCTCGCTACTGCTCGCCAGGAAAATATTGACACCTGGATGGGGTAAACGTCTTAAAACAGTAGGCTGAATGGGGCCGAGTGGATACAAACCAAAGCGAGAGGGAGAGAAAGAAAAACAAAGCGAGGTGGGCTCCCTTAAACTTAGCTTGCCTGTCTGTGTTTCTTTCTGACTCGTATTGTGTTGTGTTTTTATTTACCACTCGTTTACTTTCTCACTTTGTCTATTATTGTTTTCTTTCCAACTACTGTATACTGTGTTTCTCACTGTATTTGCTTGCCTTGCTTATAATTGCTTTTGGATTTATGATATATAATTGTATTTGCCAACTCTTTACCCCAAGAGTGGACCGATTTTCACAATCTTTCTTCTTAACAATTAAGCTCTAAAACTCTCCCTCAATCTCTCTTTACCTCATCCTATGACTTACACTGCTTCAAGCTCCGTGTGTCCAGACATTTTGGTTCTAACGTACCGTGAATTTGGTTCTTAATCACTCTTTTAACTTTTATTTGCATTTATTTTCTATTTATTATGATTTATTTATATATTTATTTATTTATTCATTTTATGTTTGTATTTGTTATTATTATTATTATTATTATTATTATCATTTTATTTATTTGTTTGTTTTATTTATTTATTTATTTTATGTTTGTATTTATTATTATTATTTTTTTTTTATTTTTATTTTTATTTTTTTTTTTTTGGGGGGAGGCATTTGTTACAGACAGCTTTGCCTTTTGTCTCCTTCGTGCACGTAGAACATAAACAATCTGCTTCCAACCGGTATATTATTTTCCCTGGTCTATTACTCCTCTCCGCCTGGTAATTTATAGGCGCTCACTTTACCGCTGATAAATGTTCCGGCCTCACCTGCTTTATATGCGGGCGCCTGATTTATAAGTGTATTATTTTCTTAAGGGGGGAGGGGGGGGGGGATGGCCGGTTTTCTGGACCACTTTCTCCCTCATGTTTAGCCCCATTTGTTTTCAGATGTTAGGATCTTTACCCCATTAGTTAGTCGATTTTAAGACCTTTCGCCCCATTTCTTCGTCAATATTTAGACCTTTCGTGCTATTTAGGTGTCGATTGTTTTCCCTGGCGAACGATAGTGAGCCTGTAATGTTGGAAGAACCGGCCTTCGGCCGGGAAATTTTTCTACCGAAAAATTTACAAATTAATCTAGAAGGACGATCTAATGGATGTTATTTTTTAATTTAATGGAGGTCTAGGTCTGAAACTAGAAAAATAATGAATACATGCAAAAATCGCCCAAAAAGTGAACCATGTGAAGCCATTCCTTTATTATCTTTCCTTGTCTTTTTATACTTTTTGGCTTCTGGTGTCTAATTGTATTATCTTTGCCATCTTGTTTTTATTTTTTGACTCGTGATTTATAAGTGTATTCTCTTTGCCATTCGTTTATTATATTTTCTTGCCTTGCCTTGCCTTGCCTTGCATTTTGGCTTGTGATATTTAATTGTATTCTCTATGCCATCTTTCGTTCTGTTTTTATTCGTGATGTATAATTGTATTATCTTTACCATTCGTTTAATAACTGTTCTTACCCTTTTGTTTATCCATTTTGGCTTGTGATATTTAATTGTATTCTCTTTGCCATCTTTCTTTTTTTTAATTGTGATCGATATTTGTCTTCTGCTTTCAACCGGTGTCTTATACCCTGTTCCAAGTAAGGAGGCTAGACATCGTGAACCACAGCCTCTAAGATAGTGTTAAGGGGGGTCACCTGTTTTGGTTCTGTCCTTTTCTATCTTTCTCTGGCTTGTATCCATTTGGCCCCATTCAGCCTACTGTTTTAAGACGTTTATCCCCATCCAGGTGTCAATTTCTTACTGGTGAGCGGTAGCGAGCCAGCATATATTTTATTTTTGTTAGACAGCAGGCTAAATTTGTAAATTTTTCGATAGAAAAATTTCTCCGGCGAAGCCGGATTTCTTCATATAATGCTGGCTCGCTATCGCTCGCCAGAAAAAAATCGACACGTAGATGGGAATAAACGTCTTAAAATAGTTGGCTGAATGGGGCCGAATGAATACAAGCCAGAGAAAGAGAGAAAAGGACAGAAATAACACAAAGCAGGTGACCCCCCTTAAGGCTGTTTTGTTTCCCACTAGTTTATTATTTGCCTTGTCTAGTCAGTATATTGTCTAGTCAGTATATTGTTTAGTCAGTATATTGTCTAGTCAGTATATTGTCTAGTCAGTATATTGTTTAGTCAGTATATTGTCTAGTCAGTATATTGTCTAGTCAGTATATTGTCTAGTCAGTATATTGTCTAGTCAGTATATTGTCTAGTCAGTATATTGTTTAGTCAGTATATTGTCTAGTCAGTATATTGTCTAGTCAGTATATTGTCTAGTCAGTATATTGTCTAGTCAGTATATTGTTTAGTCAGTATATTGTCTAGTCAGTATATTGTCTAGTCAGTATATTGTCTAGTCAGTATATTGTTTTGTCTACTTAGTTTGCACGCCCCCTGATTTATGAGGGGCTTCTCTTTAAGGGGGTAGTACTCGCTTTTTATGGACCCCCTTCTCCCTCATGTTTAGCATATTAGCTTTGAGGTTTTAAGACATTCGTTTCGTTAGATTGGCGATTTTGAGACCTTTCGCCTCCTTTTGTTGTCAATATTAAGACCTTTCGTGCCCTTTAGGTGTCGATTTTTTCCTGGCGAGCGATAGTGAGCCTCTAATTTTAGAAGCAATCGGCCTTCGGCCGGGACATTTTTCTACCGAAAAATGTACACATTTATCTTGAAAGAGGGTCTAGGGGGTGTTTTTTTTTTAAGCTTGATGGAGGTCTAGCGAGGAAACTAAAAAATAAATAAATATATAAATATATAGACCAAAACCCAGCACTACCCCCTTAACGCCCCTTCATTCGCTCCACGCGCATATTTTATCAGGCCCCCGGGAGATTTATGACTATTCTATTAAACACTTTTATAGTTTCTCCCAGGGTCTATAGTTTCTCCCAGGGTCTATAGTTTCTCCCAGGGTCTATAGTTTCTCCCAGGGTCTATAGTTTCTCCCAGGGTCTATAGTTTCTCCCAGGGTCTATAGTTTCTCCCAGGGTCTATAGTTTCTCCCAGGGTCTATAGTTTCTCCCAGGGTCTATAGTTTCTCCCAGGGTCTATAGTTTCTCCCAGGGTCTATAGTTTCTCCCAGGGTCTATAGTTTCTCCCAGGGTCTATAGTTTCTCCCAGGGTCTATAGTTTCTCCCAGGGTCTATAGTTTCTCCCAGGGTCTATAGTTTCTCCCAGGGTCTATAGTTTCTCCCAGGGTCTATAGTTTCTCCCAGGGTCTATAGTTTCTCCCAGGGTCTATTAATTTATTATATTGTATGGTTCGAAATGTGTAACTGTATATTGTTTGCCAGTAGTTAAGTTAATTGCCATGCTAATTTTTTTCTTTTCTCGCTCGGGGTTAGTTAGTGAATGTGTTTGGCTTGCCTCGGGTTTCATATTTTTCTCCTGCCTAGTTTGTCTTTTCAGGCTTGTGATTCAGGATTGTATTTCTAAAACAAACAAAAACATAATCTTCGCAAACTTCAATTGGCTGAGATAGTAAAGAGTATTTTAACGGGTAAAGTAACTCACATATACTGTATATATATGTTTCCAAGCTCTCAGTGGGGTTCGAACCGTCGACCGTCAGACGATAGCCGACGCTTTAATCAACTACACCACGGCACGTGTATTTGTGATATATACTCAATATATATATATATATATATATATATAATTATATATATATATATATATATATATATATATATATATATATATAAAGAGAGAGAGAGAGAGAGAGAGAGAGAGAGAGAGAGAGAGAGAGAGAGAGAGAGAGAGAGAGAGAATAACATTTCCGTATATCATCACTTGCGTCCACTCAACCACTAATTCTCTTTCCTGGCCTTTCATTGTCCTTATTCTCATTATCCGCCTTTTTCTTACTCTTATTGTGTGTTGTGTTGCCTCCTACCCACCCATTCAAAGTAACCTTCCCTCTCATCTGTATCCTAACTCATTCATGTTATCTGTTTTAGGTGCAGGAATTAACTAGTTTCTCTTTTACGCCCTCTCTTTACATTATGGGGTCACCGGCTTTTTTGTTATCTTTCTCTCCTTTTCTCTTTTTCCCTGGCTTGTATCCATTCGGCCCCATTCAGCCAACTGTTTTAAGCCGTTTATCCCCATCCAGGTGTCGATATCTTCCTGGCGAGCGATAGCGAGCCAGCATTGTATGGAGAAATCCGGCTTCGCCGGAGACATTTTTCTATCGAAAAATTTACAAATTTAGCTTGCTGTCCAAACAAAAATACATATATGCTGGCTCAATACCGCTCACCAGGAAAATATTGACACCTGGATGGGGGTAAACGTCTTAAAACAGTAGGCTGAATGGGGCCGAATGGATACAAGCCAACACGAGAGGGAGAGAAAGAGAAAAAAAGCGAGGTGAGCTCCCTTAATCTCTGTCATGTTTATTTTATGCCTGACTCATTTATTATATTTGTTTCTAATATCGAGCCAATATAGTGTTTGTGCGTGTCTTCCTGTACATGCATTAACCCATTCAGTATCGGTGACGGTTTTTTCATTATATTCTGGCAACTATTAGACGATTTTATTCAGCTTAGGAAGGACGTTTACCCGTTAGATGGGTAGTCTCTCTCAATTAGTCCACTTAACTACCGTATATCCTTCTTAAGCTTCGTAAAATTGTCTAAATGTAGCTGAAATAAAATACAAAAATACGTCACTGGTACAGAAAGGGTTAATCCAGTAATTATCTTGATTTACATATACTTTGGTATGTAAATTTATATTTAATGAATATTTCTCTTGTCATCTTAAGTATATTGCCCCTAATCTTTATCGTAACGTTTTTGTTTGTTATACTGTACATTACGCACATTAACCTAATCATTGTATTTACAGTCTGTCCTCACTTCAATCTCATTTGTTTTTGCTATATATGTTATTCATAATTCTGAGTTTGTTATATTGCTCCTACGAACCAATTATATAAACAATCTTACGTCTAACATTAAGCTTAACATTGTCGTTTTGTTCTTTTACGTTCATTATTCATCAATTTGTAATGGTCACTTACATATATCGTGTTTCTTTGTATATATATATATATATATATATATATATATATTGTATATATATACTGTATATAATAGTTTTCTTTCCAACCCACCAATTCTATTTATATCTCTTTAAAGTTTACAATAAAGTTTTCAGGTTTAAACATTTACGTGCATTTATTTACTCATCCTCCTTTATGAGCTCTCTTTTCCTCAAGTTCCTCCCTGGTTTACGAAGTGTGTGGCTGGGTTATTAGGGGTTCGTTGCCTTCACAGCTCTTTTTGTTTTGCCCACTCTTGACTTCGGGCCGAGTGTGAAGGACCAAGATTTGCATGCGTGGGTGAGGTCAAAGTTTGCATTTTTTTTTTTTTCGCGTGTTATGTTTCTATCCTTTTATACAATATACATTGAGGGTACTTTTATACAATATACATTGAGGGTACTTTTATACAATATACATTGAGGGTACTTTTATACAATATACATTGAGGGTACTTTTATACAATATACATTGAGGGTACTTTTTATACAATATACATTGAGGGTACTTTTATACAATATACATTGAGGGTACTTTTATACAATATACATTGAGGGTACTTTTATACAATATACATTGAGGGTACTTTTATACAATATACATTGAGGGTACTTTTATACAATATACATTGAGGGTACTTTTATACAATATACATTGAGGGTACTTTTATACAATATACATTGAGGGTACTTTTATACAATATACATTGAGGGTACTTTTATACAATATACATTGAGGGTACTTTTATACAATATACATTGAGGGTACTTTTATACAATATACATTGAGGGTACTTTTTCTCTTATCGTAAATCATATATACCGTTATAGTATTATTTTCACGTGTTCGACCTCTTAAGGGGGGTCACCGTTTTTTTTTTTTTTTTTTTAAATCTTTCTCTCCTGTTCTCTCTTTCCCTGGTTTGTATCCATTTGGCCCCATTCAGCCAACTGTTTTAAGACGTTTATCCCCATTAGGTGTCGATTTCTTCCTGGCGAGCGGTAGCGAGCCCGCATTGTATGGAGACATTTTTCTATCGAAAAATTTACAAATTTAACTTGCTGTCAAAACAAAAATATATATATGCTGGCTCGCTACCGCTCGCCAGGAAAATATTGACACCTGGATGGGGGTAAACGTCTTAAAACAATAGGCTAAATGGGGCCGAATGGATACAAGCCAAACCGAGAGGGAGAGAAAGATAAAAAAAAGCGAGATGGGCTCCCTTTAAGTGGTACGCTTTTTGTATTGTGTTGTATCTCACATTACCACTGCTTATTCCTGCCCTGTTTCATATATGTGTATTGTTATGTGGAGGGGTGGAGTTGAGGGGGATATGAGTGAAAGGGGTGCTGGGGGGGAGGAGGGGCGCCGGCTTACACATGACAGAGGTGCATCAAGGCGATTCATTCGTGCCCACCCTCTCGGAGATCAAGGCGTCCGGCAATAAATATATATATTTTATGTATGCAATTTCATATGCTTATATAATATCGTTCACATCTACCATTTCATATACACATTATATATTATCGTTCACATCTACCATTTCATATGATTATATAATATCGTTCACATCTACCATTTCATATGCTTATATAATATCGTTCACATCTACCATTTCATATACACATTATATATTATCGTTCACATCTACCATTTCATATGCTTATATAATATCGTTCACATCTACCATTTCATATACACATTATATATTATCGTTCACATCTACCATTTCATATGATTATATAATATCGTTCACATCTACTACCATTTCATATGCTTATATAATATCGTTCACATCTACCATTTCATATACACATTATATATTATCGTTCACATCTACCATTTCATATGATTATATAATATCGTTCACATCTACCATTTCATATGCTTATATAATATCGTTCACATCTACCATTTCATATACACATTATATATTATCGTTCACATCTACCATTTCATAATGATTATATAATATCGTTCACAATCTACCATTTCATATCCTTATATAATAATCGTTCACATCTAGCCATTTTCATAGGTAATATATCGGTCACATCTACCAATTCATTATTACTATATATTATCGCTCCATCTACCATCATATGATTAGATAATATCGTTTCACATCTACCATTTCATATACACATTATATATTATCGTTTCACATCTACCATTTCATATGCTTATAGAATATCGTTCACATCTACCATTTCATATACAACACTATATATATTATCGTTTCACATCTACCAGTTTCATATAATTGGATATGATAACTATCGTTCACATCTACCATTTCATAGGCTTTATATATTGATCGTTCACATCCTACCATTTCATTATAACACATTCCTATACTTTATCGTTCACATGCTAACCATGCATATGATTATATATGTCGGTTCACATCTACCATTTCATATGCGTTATATAAATATCGTTCACATCTGTACCATTTCATATACACATTATATAGTATCCGTTCCACATCTACCATTTGCATATGCAATTATATAATGATCGGTCACATCTAACCAGTTGGCATAGTGCTTATATAGATATCGTTCACATCTACCCATTTCATATACACAGGAGATATTATCGTTCACAGATCTACCATTTCATATGATTTATTAAGATCGTTCACATCGTACCCTTTCATATGCTTATATAATAATCCGTTCACGATCTACCATTTCATAATACACACTTATATATTATCGGTTTTCACATCTAAACCATTTCATATTGCTTAATATAATATCGTTCACATCTACCATTTCATATACCATTAGATATGATCGTTCACATCTCCCAGTTTCATATGATTATATAGGGGGGATATCGGTTCACAAGGAATCTACCAGTTCATATGCTTATAGAATATCGTTTTTCACATCTACCAGTATCATATACACATTATATATTATCGTCTCGACATCTAACCATTTCATTATGATTATATAATATCGGGTCACTCAATCTCTACACATTGGGGGTGCGATATACACATTATAGTATTTATCGTTCACATCTACCATTTCATATGCTTATAGTAATAGTCGTGTGGGTTCACATCTTTACCATTTAAATATACACATATATATGATCGTTCACATCTACCATTTCATATGCTGATATACTATCGTTTTTCAGGGCGGGGGGGGGGGGGGATCTAAACTACCATTTCATATACACATTACTATATTATCGTTCACATCTAACCATTTCATATAGCTTATATAATATCGTTCACATCTACCATTTCATATACACATTATATATTATCGTGTCACAATCTACCATTTCATTATGCTTATATAATTATTTCCGTTCACATCTCCCTACCATTTCATATACACATTATATATTACTCGTTTCACATTCCCCTACCATTTCATATTGCTTAGTATAAGTATTCGTTCACCATCTACCATTTTCATATACACATTATATTATTATCGTTCACATCCAAAAAAAAAGAAATAAAAACCATTTCATATGCTTATATAATATCGTTCACATCTAAACCATTTCATATACACATTATATATTATCGTTCACACATCTAACCATGTTTCTATATACACATTATATAATATCGTTTTCACAGCTCTAACCATTTCATATACACATTATATATTATCGTTGCACCATATCACACTCTACATTTTCATATGCTTATATAATAAAATCGTTGTCACATCTACCATTTTCATATACACAATTATATATTAGGGTCCGTTTCACATCTTACTCCATTTCATATGCTTATATAATATCGTTCATCAATCTACCAATTTCATTATGCGCACATCTATATATTATCGTGTCACATTCGACCATTTCATATGCTTATATCGGCGTAGTCGTTTCACATCTACCCTTTCATATACACATTATAGATTATCGTTCTACATCTACCATTTCATATACACAGTTATATAATATCGGTCACATCTACCATTTCATATGAATTCTATAAATATCGTTCACATCCTACCGATGTTGCATATACACATTATATATTATCTTTCACATCTACCATGTTCATATAATACCATTATATAATATTATCGTTCACATCTACCATTTCATATGATTATATAAATATCGTTCAACATCTACCATTTCATATGATTATATAATAATTCGTTCACATCTACCCTTTGGTCATGATGAGCTAAGATCGTTTCACATCCTACCATTTTCATATAACACATTATATAGTTATCGTTCACAATCTGACGCATTTCAGATACACATTATAGATTATCTGTTCACATCTACCATTTCATATGATTATTAACTATTCGATTCACATCTTAACCATTTCCATATGATTATATAATATCGGTTCAAAGTCTACCATTTCATATACACATTATATATTATCGTTCACGGATCTACCAGGTTCATATACACAGTATATATTATCGTTCACATCTACCATTTCATATGTATTATATAATATCGTTCACAAAAATTCTAACCATTTCATAATACACATTATATATTATCGTTTCACATCTACCATTTCATATGATTATATAATATATCGTTCACATCTACCATTTCATATACACATTATATATTATCGTTTCAACATCTATCCATTCATATGAGTTATATAATATCGTTGCACCATCTACCATTTCAATAGGGTGGGGACACATTATATATTATCGTTTCAACTATCTAAACCATTTTCATATACACATTATATATTATCGTTCACATCTACCATTTCATGATTATATAATATCGTTCACATCTACCATTTCATATACACATTATATATTATCGTTCACATCTACCATTTCAGAATATTATATAAGATCTGTTCACACATCTAACCATTTCATATCCACATTATATAATATCGTGCACTGGGGGGGGGGGATCTAGAGACCATTTCATATACACCTTCTATAGTATCGTTCACATCTACCATTTCATTAGACACATTCGTATTATTATCGTTCACAGCTACCATTTCATATGGATTATATAAGACCGATATCGTTTCACATCTACCATTTCATATATCCACATTATATAATATCGAATCGTTCACGGATCTAACCATTTCACTATATACACATTATAGTTTTTCTAAGTTTTTGTTAAATAAGTACGGGTATAATGTTTTAATTTCAGGTGACTGCTATTTCATATACTCTTTTTTATGTGTGTTTATTGTGTTGTTGGGGGTTTTCAATTGTTTTAGTTTTCGTATGTACAGTTGCTTATAACATATATGTTTACACAGAGCTATATATTAAACAAACAATGCTACTATTGATGTAGTATACATGGAAGTTCCCAAACATACTGTTTACAACCCTAGGTAACTATCTGAAAGCATATAATAATGTATTAGTGGGTAAATGGAAAGAGAGAGAAGAGAGAGAGAGAGAGAGAAGAGAGGGAGAGAGAAGAGAGGAGAAGAGATAGAAGAGAGAGAGACCAGCCAGACAGAAAGAGTGTGTGTGTGTGTGAGAGTGAGTGGGAGTGTGGGTTTGAGTGAGTTTGTGTTTGTGTGTGTTTATTGTGGTGTGTGTGTATTTGTAGTAATAATCACGTGGTAGCCGAAGTTGTCCAAGGGTTTGTATAACGCCAATGTTTTCCCATGTTTTAAAAAAATCTTAAGTACTCGTCCCCACCCTCTCTCTCTCTCTGTATGTACAGTATGTGTATACTAACCCCATCTCTCTCTCTCTCTCTCTCTCTCTCTCTTTTGTTTGGGAAAAGTTACGGGTGGCGAGAAACTTGGCGTACAGTTGACCCTGAGAGAGAGAGAGAGAGAGCAAGCAAGAGCAAGGCAGGGGGGAGACAATGGGTGTGGGCCCCCCCCCCCCCTTCTTTCTGCTTGTCTGCTGAAATTCTCTGCTTTTCTCAACCTTGTCCTGTTGGGGTTAGAGGTGAAGAGAGAGAGAGAGAGAGAGTGTGTGTGTGTGTGTGTGTGTGTGTGTGTACTCAGTTACTTGTTCGTCAAGGGGAATCCACGCAATGCGAGCTAAGCTCATTATTATATCGCGCCCTCCTTTAACTGGGAATGTATTGGGGGGGGGGGCGTGAAATGCATGTTAAGTGTTTTTATGTAATGGTGGAATTGCTGTGGATGTGTGTGTAGTCTGTATTTAGCCAATCGGGCGACAATCGGAAACGAAGGCTTAGGGTGGATCTGTATGGTACCGTGATTTTGGGTCTCCACTATAGACGGTACCGGTCTCGCCCGAAGGCTTAGGTAGCCATCAGCTTATGTTGAACCATATCATACCCAATCTCGCCTTGAACCATTTTTTTTGCCCAACCCCAGATGGGGCGTCACAGAAACGTCGTCCACGGGGGGGGGGTTATTCCATGTTACCTATGTACGGCTAGGTTGAACTGAGGGCTAACACTGAAAGGAGACCAGCCCATTTTGGTCTCCGCCCTTTCCGGGGATTGAACCCCAACCCCCCTACCGCCTTTGGTGTGAGACGATAGCTCTCCCTACGTAGGCTTACGGGCTGTGGTGTTTGTGTGTATGTGTGTGTGTTTGTGTGTGGTGTGTGTGTGTGGCAAGCGGTGTTGTTGCTTAAAGGTACACCATTGACTAAATATGTAGGTTTTGCAGGTACAGTGAGGTTTATGGCGACATTTTAATTGTACAACACCGGATCTTTAAAAATACAATATACGTTGAAATGGAGTGTTGTTTCGGTTAGGTTAGGTAAGTTAGGTTAGATTAGGGTTATGTAGGTTAGGTTAAGTTTGATCTAGATAGTTATATTTAGGTTTAAAAATAGAAAAATGTACTCGTAAGCATGCATACTGTAGATAACGTGTGTACCGATAAACACACCACCGCTAGTGTGTGTGTGTGTGTGTGTGCGCGCGCGCGCGCGCGCGCGCTTTTGGTTAAATCAAAGACGGTGATTAAGCGAAATCAACTTAATCCTTGTCAGAGCGGGGGACGTCTCTTGTATTTTAGTATAGCCATAGTTAGACGATTTTATGCAGCTTAGGGTACCAAAAACTGGTCCATTGAGATAGAGTGTGTGGCCTTTTAATGGCTATTATATTAAGGGAACCGACCCGCTTTTTTTTTATCTCCTTTTCTCTCTTTCTCTGGCTTCTGTCTTGGGTATCCCATGTCGGGCCCCCCCTTCAGCATCTACTGTTTTAAAGACGTATAGCCCCCCCTCCAGGTGTCAATATTTTCCTGGCGAGCGGTAGCGACCTAAGATATATATTTTTTGTTTTTGACAGTAAGCTAACTCTCTACATTTTTTCGATAGACAAATGTGTCCGGTCGAATCCGGATTTCTCCATACAGATGCCACCTGGGCTCGCTACAGCGCCCGCTCGCGCAGGAATAAACTCGACCCCTGGGAAAAAAAAAAAAATGGGGAAAAACCTTCCTTAACCCAGTTTGGCTGAATGTGGGCCGAATGGATACGGGGGGAGAGGCCAGACAAAGATAGACATATGAGAGAAAATTAAAAAATACTCCGTTTACCCCGCCTTAAATGAGTGAGTGTATCGTGACTTATGCTATAGACTGTACCTCGTCCCAGTCTATATCCTCTCTCCGGCCGTCCGGCCGGGGATCCCCCTCCTCTAACCTTCCTATCTCTCTCTTTACAGGTGAGTGAGGCTTGGAGGGGAGAGGAGGTGTGTGACAAGTAAGGTAAGTCAGGGGGTGGGGGGGGGGGGTTATGGAGAGGGGAGAGAGTGTTAATACGATGGGAGGGAGTATGAGGGTAAAGAGATAGGAAGTGTGATAGGTAAGTATAGGTGGGGAGGGATGGGGGGGGTGGTTGTAAGGAGAGAGGGGGTATTACAGGGAAGTATAGGTGAGTGGGGAGAGGAGATGGGTAATTATGCAGAGGGCGGGAGTATGAGCGTACCGAGATAGGAAGTATTGGGGGCGGGCGCGTATACATAGGTATGGTGTGGCGGGGCAGAGCGTTATTCTACTCTCTACGCGCTGCTGGTGGGGTCGTCCGGGGGGAGAGGGTGGTATAATAGGTCAGTCATTTTTGTGTACGCGGGGAGCGTGTTAGTTCTCGAGAGGGGGAGGGGGCGTGTGGAGCCTGTCAGGGCGTGGCAGGTCCTCCCCGTCTAGGTGAGCGTCTGGGGCTCGTGTGCTAATGAGTTAGGGAGCGGAGGGCGGGTAGTAAGGCGAGAGGGACGTATTAGCGGGGGGGGCGGTCATTTCAGGGGTGCTTCGGGTCTTGACAGGCGTTTAGTTGAGAAAGAGGGAGGGGTGTGGACCAGTTTTTAGTGCGAGAGGGAGGAGGTGTGACAGTTTAGTGAGAGAGGGAGGGGTGTGACAGTTGCTGAGAGAGGGAGGATGGTGTGACAAGA
>CM064495.1:51021692-51064192 GCA_032716605.1 Paralithodes platypus
AAAATACACACGTTTGATGTTAAAAATGGTCCAGTTGTAATTTATTTCATATTTCGTGGAGCGAGGCGAAGGATTTGACATTGGTAAGGCTTAAGTTAATGACCGTCTCTGTCATTCGTACACGTTAGCGAACACGTCTATGTACTCAATTGTACACTCACACACACGCAAACCTCACCCGCCCGTACCTAAGTACACACTCAATACATGCATATGCACACAGGCTCACAAAATACCTAACACACGCACACACACACACACACCTACACACACATACCTACACTCATACAGTGTATAGGTTATATAAATACACACGCACGCACATACACACTCTTTCACTCTGACACACATACAGCTGCCCCCCCCCCCCCCCCCCCCCCCCTCCCACACACATACATACACAAGGAACACAACAACACCTCTGCATATACACACACACACACACACACACACACAAGGAACACAACAACACCTCTATGCATATACACACACACACACACAAGGAACACAACAACACCTCTATGCATATACACACACACACACACAAGGAACACAACAACACCTCTATGCATATACACACACAGAATACGTACCCAAATATAAACCTACATCCACGCACACAAAGACATAGTAGGTGCATACACATAAAACAACACACACATGTACACCTCGGCTAGTACAGACAGAAGGTGCATATACACATAAAACCACGCACACATGTACACCTTGGCTAGTACATACAGACGTACATGCATAAGGCCACGCTCAAACAACATTATGATCGCGTCTTGATCACTTGAACAAAGACTGCTATATACATTATTTGTCTGTCTGATGTGTTACCTGTCAGACCCTTCCTAACTCTATCCCTCCCTCCCCCCTATCTCTCTCTATCTCTCTCTCTCTCTCTCTCTCTCTCTCTCTCTCTCTGATATTCCTTATGCATATTCGTAACACTCGTTTTTCCTTGTGAAATTAATATTGTAGCGGTTAGTTTTGAGTGTAATTTCTTGTGATAATTTATTATATTCTATATTTATTATATATTTTTTTTTGGTCCATTTAAATAAATTCGTACTCCACATGTTTGATTAAATGCTTATTGGAAATCATAACAAGTCTTATCTTATGAGCGCCATCGTATGTTTTTTTTTTCCATTGAGGTTTGTATTCATATTACTAAAAAAAAAAAAATTTGTAGTGTACAATGCTAAGAAATTAAACAGGTGTTTAAGGAAATGCATTTAAAAGTATTTCATTCAAACACACACGAATATTGGTACACACACACACACAGAGAGAGAGAGAGAGAGAGAGAGAGAGAGAGAGAGAGAGAGAGGAGAGAGAAGAGAGATTGAGGAGAGATGAGAGAGGAGAGAGAGAGAGAGAGGAGAGAGAGAGAGAGAGAAGACGAGAGTGGAGGAGGAGGAAGAGAGAGAGGAGAGAGGACCCTAGAGAGAGCGCAGAGAGAGGAGAGATGAGAGAGAGAGATGAGAGAGAGGAGAAGAGACTGAGAGAAGATGTGAGAGAGAGAGAGAGAGAGGAGACAGGGAGAAAGGAGAGATTGAGAGAGGAGAGAGAGAGAGAGAGAGAGAGAGAGAGAGAGAGAGAGAGAGAGAGAGAGAGAGAGAGAGAGAGAGACGTAAATACTGGTTATCGTAAACGAGGTAATTAAATAAATACAACTTGACCTGACCCGCTGACTGGACCATGTTTGTTGCTTACTGAGAGAGAGAGAGAGAGAGTTAAAAGGAGTTACAAGGAATAGTTAGTATCTCAGATACCTTGCGGTCCATTCCGAGGAGATATTCTAAGTGGAAAGAGAGAGACTGTTTAGTGCACTACACTCTTTACAGAGTACAAAGGAGTACAAAGGAAATCAAGCAACAGCAGGTCTAGTGACCCTTCTAGGCTGCTTGTCCTCCAAAACACTGAGGATCAAGTGTCCAAACAGTGGTTTAGAGTGGGTAAGGGAACATTGGAAAGGGAACTACTGCCCTGGAACTAATGTCCGTGGCAGGATTAGGAAGTTAGTAGGGGACAGATGGGTTAGTAACTGAGGGAGGGATAAAATAAAGTTATTAATTTACAAACGCAGTCAGTCGCGGGTTTGATGCGAGATATTTGTCTAAGCGGAGTTTAAATGAATCAACGGTGCTGCAGTCTATAACGTCTCGGGGAAGCCCATTCCACAAGTTGACAACTCGATTGAAGAAGAAATTCTTAGATTCGTGTGAGTTAAAAGATTTACCAATAATTTTGCAAACCGTTTCCCCGCGTGTAATTAGATTGGTCGATAGTGAAGTACTTACTACAGTTCATATTGTCGATGCCTTTGATGATTTTGAACACTTGAATTAAGTCACCTCTTAATCTGCGCTGGGTTAAAGGAAATAGATTTAATTCTCTAAGACGCTCTTCGTATGGTTTGTTCTTTAGGCTAGGTATCATTTTGGTAAACTCTACGTTGAACTCGTTCTAGCTTGTTTATATCTTTTTGGTAATAAGGGCACCAGGCTTGAACGCAGTATTCCAGAAGAGGGCGGACTAAGGAATTGTAAAGGGTTAGGATAACTTCTTTGAATTTATGCTCAAATGACCTGCCTATAAAGCCAATTATTTTGTTTGCCTTCTTAACAACTTCTGAACATTGTTGACTCGGTTTTAGGTTACTCGATATTGTTACTCCCAGATCGGTTTCTCTGTTTACATTCTTAAGCTGAGTGCCATTCATCGAATAGTTTGCTTTCTCATTTAGATATCCGATATGTAGTACTTTACATTTATCCGCATTGAAACTCATTTGCCAAATTTGGGCCCAACATGACAATTTATCTAGATTGTGTTGCATATCGTCAACTTGTTCTTTTGAGAGTACGCTATTTGCAATTTTTGTATCGTCAGCAAATTTTGAGATTGTACAGGTGAGACCCTCATCTATGTCGTTGATGTAAATTAGAAAGAGAATTGGTCCTAGTACCGATCCCTGGGGTACCCCGCTACTTACATTGGTCCATTTAGATGCCTTACCGTTTATGACTACTCTTTGCTTTCTGTCGCTGAGCCAATTTTCTATCCATTTCAACACACCGTCTTGTATTCCATGCGCTTTTAGTTTTAGCAGTAAACGTTTGTGGGGAACTTTGTCAAAGGCCTTTTGAAAATCAAGGTATCTAATATCTACAGCTTTACTCTCATCGTAGAGGTTGAGGTTATCGTGGAAGAAGTCTAAGAGGTTTGTTAAACAGGAACGTTTTTTACGAAAGCCGTGTTGAGTATCTTTAAGTAAGTTATTTGCCTCTAATATAAGTGATTTACGAGTCTGTCTCTTATGACCGTTTCTAGCATTTTACATACAATTGAGGTTAAGCTAATTGGACGATAGTTACTGGGTAGGGATTTGCTGCCTTTTTTTAATATCGGTGTTACGTTGGCTAGCTTCCACTGATCAGGCATAGTCCCAGACTGCAAGGATTCATTGAATAGCAATGTCAGTGGTTTGGAGAGCTCATCCTTAGCTTCCTTTAGAACTCTAGGCGAGATTGTATCAGGTCCAGGCATTTTATTTACCTTTAGTTTATCTAAACAATTCAATACTTCTCTCTCTGTAATGGTGATATTGCTTAGAACATCTGAATTATCAATCTGAATCGGCGATGGTGTAGGGATATCACTGAGGTCTTCGGTTGTAAAAACTGATGCAAAGAAGGTATTGAGGGCATTACTCATTTGTACTTCGTCTTTGGTGTATTCTCCATTTTCATCGACTAACGGTCCAACAGTTGAAGTAACTACTTTTTTCTTTCTGATATAACTATAGAATTCTTTCGGGTTTGTTTTACTTTGATTTGCAACATGTAACTCCAGGGTCTTTTTACTTTGCTTAATTAACTTTTTGGTTTTGCGTCGTAGCTCTACAAATTTCACCCGTTCTTCGTCATTTTGTGAGGATTTTAATCTATCATTAGCAAATTTTTTAGCAAGCAATATCTTTGTCTGAAATATCTTTATTCCACCATTTGGGCTTATCATTATGGCCTGGACGCCGTATTTTCGATGGTATGCAGTCTTGCACTGCCTTAAGGTAATGGTTGTGAAACACTCCCAAGATGTATTTATGTCGTTATTGTTAGTCAGAAAGCTCCAGTCAGTTTCTTTAAGCTTTGATTTAAGTTTATGAAAATTTGCTTTCTTGAAATTAGGGACTTTCTCAATGCTGCTATTTGATTTGTTACTAGTAAACTTTAAAGTGAAAGTTATCGTACGATGGTCGCTGTTACTGAATTCATCACCAACATTCAAATTCTCTATTAATTCTTCTTTTGATGCGAGTACAAGGTCAAGCACATTATTACCACGGGTCGGAGATTGTACAAATTGAAAAAGTGAACTCTCTTGCAAGTTAGCATAGAGGTCGTGTCCAGAGTGTGAAGTAAGAATATCGCCCCATTTAGTCACGGGTAAGTTGAAATCGCCAAGAATTACGGTATCTTGTATGTTAGTTATTTCTGCAATTTGTTCATAAATTTCACTGTCAGTTTGCACTGATTGAGCTGGGGGTCTGTATAATAAAGCTTGTGTTATTTTAGTTCCTCGTTTATTATTTAATAGTACGTAAGATATGTCTATATTCGCAATTTGAGGTTTTGACATTAAGACGGGATTAAGACTTTCCTTTATAAAAAACAGAACTCCTCTCCATTTCTATTGATCCGACTTTTCTCAAACATTGTATAACCAGGAAGCGTATATTCGGCTAAAAAGTCTCTGTCTTCCGTATTTAACCAAGATTCTGTAATGCCAATTATATCATAATGTTCTGTAAACACGATTTCCTCTAGATCTGAACATTTATTGCGTATGCTACGAGCATTTACATAAAACACCTTAAGAGTATTAGAGTTGGATGTTACTGATTGTGCATTGTCTGAATTTTCAGTTCGTATTTGACTTACACTACCCTGTCTGGATACCCCCGGTTGACCCCGATTTTTGAACGGAAATCCTTGACTGCATCGTTCTGCAGACGACCAAGACGTGCAGCTCCTACTTCATTGAGATGTACACCATCTCCTGAAAACAAAGATGTATCATAGTAAAAATGATCCCACGTGTCGACAAAGCCGATGTCATCCTCCCTGCAGAGTTTGGCTAGTCGGCGATTTGTACTGGTAGCTATGTTGTAGAATCGGTTTTCTACATCAATCCGGGGAACAATTCCTGAAATTAAGATTCTATTAGATTTTTCCTTGAAGGACCTGATCAGCCGCCGGTACTTGCAAAGTAGTTCCTCTGACCGCGTCCCTTGGACATCGTTAGATCCAACGTGGATGACGTACGTGGTGCTTGCGGGGGCGAGCCTGGAAACCTCTTCCACAGCCGCAACAATGTCGTCCACGCCGCCACCTGGGATACAGAATCGCTTTCTGGTCCTGGGTGCCCTGGCGCAGAACTCGGTTAATTGGCCACGGACCATGGAGTCGCCCACAAGCCGAACTTCTTCCGTTTCCTCTTCCTTGTCAATAGCAAGAATTTTGAAGCGGTTTCGGCATGTTGTCGGGATGACCTTCCTGGTACTGGTACTGGGATGCACATTGTTTCTCACTAACTGAAAGTTGTCCTGGGGGGGAGTGAGAGTAGAGTCATTATTATTTTCTGCAACATCTAAGGTAGCTTCTGGTGTGGGTACCGGCACCGGTACTGTATGCACTGGAATGGCGGTTGACATCGTAGTGGTTTCTTGGGCCGAGGGCACTCCTACGTTGAGTGTGGCAAATTCTTGAAGGGATTCAAGCTTCATAGTCAGGGCATCGATCTTGCGGTGAGCTGCATTCAATTCATCCGCAATCTTCTCTCGGAGCTGGCTATCTATCTATCTATCTATTGCCTGACGCCGTGATCCCCGAAGGGGTGGCCATGAACGAACCGCCCCCATGCACCTCTGTCCCCAGTCAGTCGACGCCCCTCCCCCCAACCAGCACCGCCTTCATTCATGTAGTTCCTCACTCCATCCTTCCACCTCATATTCGGTCTACCTCTCCCCCTCTGTCCCTCCACCTCGCTCTCGTACACCCTCTTAGTCATTCTCTCGCTTTCCATACGTTCCATATGGCCGAACCATCTCAAGTTGTTCCTTTTCACACTTTCCAGCACATCTAGTGAGTTCACTGCTCAATAGGTGGCGTTCTGAGAGTGAGGGTCTGAGTCTGGAGGATGAGACGGTGAAGCACTTGAGCGAAGCAACCAGCCGCTTCAGAGATGGAGCTCCTTCGAGCCATGATGGATGCTTCACATGTCTCACTCCCCAGACTGGAACAAGACCTCACGGGCTTCACCGTGTTGAGCGGTGGAATGTACAGGCTCTCAGCCTATGCCCGAGAGGGAGTAGTTGGGAAAAAAAAAAAAAAAAAAAAAAAAAAAAAAAAAATAAAAAAAAAAATCTACCTCCACACCACACCTCCTTCTTACTTCCTCATTAGTCTGCCTATCCCTCCATGTAACTCCGCACGCACTCCTTAGGTAATTCATTTCCACTGCTCTCACTCTTGGTCTGAGTCTCTCAACCAACGTCCATGCTTCGCTTCCGTAAGTCAGTGTCGGGATTACCACACTGTCATGCAAGGACTTCTTCACTTCCATACTGACCACCCTATTTCTTGTTACTGCTTTTAGCGTTCCTACAACCCTCTTCCCCTGTTGTACCCTCTCCCGCACCTCTTCATCCATAGTCCCATCTGTACTCAACACAGAGCTGGAGCTGGCAAAATCTACAAATTTGGACATCAGTATCAACAAACATGGTAGGGCCAAATTTACCGGAACAACTCGTGCAGGTTCGTTGCGGCGCCATGACGATATAATCACAAAATGGTACAATTAAAGCCTGAAAATCACAAAAAATGTATGTTAGCAATGTGATACAATTAATTCCTGAAAATCACACAAAATTTTGTTAGCAATATGATAAAAGTAATATGCCTGTAAATCACAAAAAATATGTTAGCAATAGAACACAATTTATGCCTGAAAATAAAACAAACATTTATGTTAGCAGTATGACACAGTTAAAGCCTGAAAATCACAAATGGACTAGAAATTTGTTACAAAATTTACTGGGAAAAAAAAAATGGGAGAGGGTTAATGTAGCCTAGTGAGAAAACTGGAAAACAGTATACAGTACAGTAACAAAAAATATTTGTTAGCAATATGGTACAATTAATGCCTGTAAATCACAAAAAGAATATGTTAATCACAAAAAGAATATTATGCCTGTAAATCACAACAAATATATAAGCAATAGAACACAATTTATGCCTGAAAATAAAACAAAAATTTATGTTAGCAGTATGACACAGTTAGGCTATAGCCTGTATATTAGTTTATACAGTGGTCGACACAATAATAATAATAATGGAGTTAGTAATATCCCTGGCAAGAGTGTGAGAGGCCTATTAATATGGTGACAAGAGAGAGAGAGAGAGAGAGAGTGAGACAGACAGACAGACAGACAGACAGACAGACAGACAGTTAAATATATATATATATATATATATATATATATATATATATATATATATATATATATATATATATATAGAGAGAGAGAGAGAGAGAGAGAGAGAGAGAGAGAGAGAGAGAGAGAGAGAGCGCGGGAGAGGTTGTAAGTAAATATAAGAGAACAGACGAATGCCAAGTATGATTAGAATCAGGATTAAATGATGAAATGATGATGGAAATGTCACAACAAGAGCATTTTAACAAGCTACTAAAGGAGAGAGGAACCCCAACATGTAGACAATAGAATACATGTCAAAATTAACCACTTCTATACCGGCGACGTCTTTTTTGTTTGGTTTCAGCTATATTTAGACGATTTTATGAAGCTTGGCAAGGATATGTGGTAGCTAAAATAATTCATGAGATAGTCTGCAGCCTTTTCATTGGTACACATCCTTCCAAAGCTGAATACAATCGTGTAATAGTTTGCTGGACAAAAAATGAAAAAGACGTTGCCGGTACAGAAGGGGTCAAGGAAAAGTTAGATCAACAAATAACATGGAAATTGAGTTAGCTGGAATAGGGAAAGAAACAGGTAAATACAGACTAGTATATGGAAGTATAGTCCGTTCAGTATAAGTAGGCCAAAAATCCTGACCCCTATCCTCTGTAACTCAAAAAGGGCTTGAACAAATGGGCTGGACGTATTCCATGTGTGACTCTTCCCAAATAGTAGAAATATTAGCCAGATTATTATTATTATTTTTTTTAGTTATAGAGCTTTGTGATAAAGATTTATGGCCTAATTATAATTCCTGGTGAGATTATAGACACCAATCGAGCAGGGCAATACCCAGGAGAGGCCTCATAGGCATGTGATAAGGAGTTGCTGGAACTCCTGTTTCATTTGTCTGGCTTCCCCCACTGTTTCTGTTTGTATCTCTCCTACACTTGAGAGTAATCCAGCTAGCTCTCACAAACACCTCCTTCTCCTATTCATTCCACTACCCTAAACAAGCACACCACTCTTCTTTCCAATGCCCCCCTCCCCCCTCACACACACACACACACACAGAGTTTATGATTATCACTTTCAAGTTTGGGAGAGGCACTTGTTACAGGCAGCTTGTCCGTTTGTCTCTTTCTTCATAAACATAACAAGAAATAACGAACACTGATACAGATGCGTAAGGAGTAAGAGTAAACACGAGAGAGGAGAAAGGGAAACGCGGAATTAAAGAGAAAGTTGAAATTTAAAAGAGAAATGTGAGTAAAGGTTAGATATAATTGATAAAAAAGTGTATTGCAAATTATCCCTTTAACCCCTTCAGCACCATGACGCCTTTTTACCTTTGATGCTGGTTATATTCTTCCCTAGAGATCCTTCCTAAATTGTATAACATCGTCTAATGATTACCAGAGCGAATAAATATATAGCCAAAAGTGGGTGCAAGGTCTATATAGATCTTGGGTAGGTGATTGTTTGTCGAAATCGAAATAAATGGTTCCCGGACATCTCAACCAGTAGACCATTTTAACCAGTAGCTCTCAACCAGTGCCAAATCATCCAAGACCAACCAAACCAGTGCCAAAATATAGTAGCCTACTAACCTAACCGTAATGGTTGATTTGGTACTGGTTGAAATGATCGACTGGTTGAGTTGTCCGGTCACCGAAATAAATACAAAGACAAAGTATCGAAACCAAGTCGTAAATAAAAAGGTCGAATAAATAAATAGCGAAAGGTGGGTGATTGTTTATTGACACCGAAATAAATACAAAGACAAAGCTTCGAATCCCAGTCGTAAAATTAAATGGGGGCGAATAAATAAACAGCGAAAGGTGGGGCAATTGTTTGTTGACATAGATCAGCTGATACCCCCCCCCCCCTCCTCTTTCTTTCTTTCTCCTGGACAGCAGCAGCCTCCTCCTCCTCCTCCTCCTCCTCCTCCTCCTCTGGTAACCCGAGCCCCTCCCCCGAGACTCCCACTATTTGTATATCTATGTCACTCTATTTCAATACCAATTCTCGGAGGGCTTAAGGGGGAGATGAGCGGATTCATTTGTGTATTTACTTATTTTTTATTGTGTTTATAGTTTCACCCCTAGACCTTCATCAAGCTTAAAACAAAAAAAAAATCCCAAGAAACCCCTTCAGGATAAATTTGTAAATTTTTTGGTTGAAAAATGTCATGGCCGAAGGCCGAGTCCTCCTAAATTACAGGCTCGCTTTCGCTCACCAGGTTAAAAAATCGACACCAAAAATATAATGGCAGAAATGGTCTTAAAATCGCCAAACTAATGGGACTAAATATGAGGGAGAAGGGGGTCCAGAAAAACCAAACCTCCCCTTAAGCATACCTAGAAGATCCATTTCGCTATTATGCTTGGACTGTTTGATTATGGGTTTAGTATTATTCACTGTTTAAGCATACATAGACTATTATGCTTGGACTGTTTGATTATGGGTTTAGTATTATTCACTGTTTAACCCGTACAGCCCCAGCGACGCGTCTGACGCGTCGGCGATGTATGTAACGCACAGCCCCAGCGACGCGCGCCTGACGCGTCACCCTAATTGCGCCGACCGTAACCTCAGGTGTAGCCACTCAAGAGGGCTCAGATTTGTATGGGAACTGTGTACGTATCCCACGCAACCGTGCCGATGGTTGAAAACTCAAAGTCCACGTGCGTGCGCGTGAGCGCGCAATAACCTGGTTTTTGGGGGTAATTGCCTTCAATTTTTTACTCTTGTAAAATACGTTTTCGGGGGCTCTGTAGGACCATTTTTTAAGCTTTTTGAGCGGTTTTTCGTGGTTTTTCCTTCATTCCTAACCCATTCGCTATTGTTTCTTGGAATAAAACTATTTTTTGAAAACCGGCCAGGTTCTGGTGAACAAACACTACAAAACTAGCCGGGGCTCCACGGGTTAAGCATACATAGACTTAATCATTTGTTTAATTATAAATATACCCAGTTTTAATGTTGCAGTATTGGGAGCATTAATCAGTGTTTTAGTATACCTCTACTCTGTTTCTTTTCAACTGGCGGAAAATTGCTAAGTTCCCATCAAGATTTCTCAGTTATATTGAAGATTTTGTAGTGAAATATGGTGCTAAATATATAAACTTGGTCTTAATATGATGCAGAGACATGGTAGTTTCATATCTTTCCATTAAGTATCGAGAAATTAGCTGCTAAGGGATTCAAGTCATCGTCAGCTGAAGAGAAACAGACTATAGACTATACCAAAAAAAAAAAAAAAAAAATGGGGATTGGGCCTGAGTATATAGATAGGTAGATATAATAGATCTTTCCTTGTGTTTACATTATATTTACCATATTATGTATCTTCACAGGATTTGTATATACCTAGAATATTTATATCAATATCTCTCGTGGTGTGCTTGATTATGATTTTAATAACATTCGCTGTTTAAATATGCGGAACATATAATAAATGTCATTCTCAGTGTCCAAAGTAAACCTAGATATCTAATTTGATATACTTCTATGGGCGTATATATATATACTGTATATTGATTTAAGATTTGTATGTAATGAATATTCTTAGTGTTTTTAAAGGGGGTTACCGGGTTTTGTTTATCTTTCTCTCCTTTTCTCTCTGTCCCTGGTTTGTATCCATTCGGCCCCATTCAGCCAACTGTTTTAAGACGTTTATCCCCATCCAGGTGTCGATTTCTTCCTGGCGAGCGATAGCGAGCCAGCATTGTATAAAGAAATCCGGCTTCGCCGGAGAATTTTTTCTATCGACCCATGTACAAATTTAGCTTGCTGTAAAAAAAATAATATATATATATATATACTGTATATGCTGGCTCGCTACCGCTCGCCAGGAAAATATTAACACCTGGATGAGGGTAAATGTCTTAAAACAGTTGGCTAAATGGGGCCGAATGGATACAAGCCAAAAAGAGAGGGAGAGAAAGAGAAAAAAAAAGCGAAGTGGGCTCCCTTAAATATAACCTTGGCATAACATTTGCATTTTAATATAATGATCACTTTTCAACCAGTTAGAATATAGCGCACTTATAAAGCATATTTATTGGCACCCGATATATCAGTATCATTCATACTTATTATGAGGACTATAAAAACCACCTTTTACGTATTTATTTACTGTATATTAAATTAAGGGGAGGTTTTTAGTTTGGTCTCTAGGTATACATCCATCAAACTTAAGATTACATCCCCTTGAGCCCCTTTCAAGATAAATTTGTACATTTTTCGGTAGAAAAATGTCCCGGCCGATGGCCGGTTCCTCTTAAATTACAGACTCGCTATCGCTCGCCAGGAAAACATCGACACCTAAATGGCACGAAAGATCTTAAAATTTACAGAAATTGGGGTGAAAGTTCTTAAAATCGCCAAACAAATGGGGCGTACGTCTTATTATCTCAAAAGCATTGGAATTAAACACGAGATCGAAAGGGGGCCAGCAAAAAATCCCTCTAGTGGAAATCTCCCCTTAAGTGGCATTTACAGTAAAAAATATTGTGTATCCGAAGTTTACAAAAAGGTAGATCCATTATTATTAACCCCTTCTGTACCGCGACGTGTTTTTAACTTTATTCTGGCTACTATTAGACGATTTTATTCAGTTTAAAAAGGGCCTCCAGCAATCAACAGGCTTCGAACTATCTCGCTTAACCCTTTTCACTACCACAGATCCTTCTTAAACAACATAAAACCGTCTAAATATAGCTATAATAAAATGATAAAGACGTCGCCGGTAAAGAAGGGGTTAATCAGTTATGTGCTCAAACTAGTATTGTTTACATAATTAAATAACGTGTATGTGTTTTCGTTCAACTTACCACATACCGGTACTTTAAGGGGAGATGGGGCGGTTTTCTGGACCACTTTCTCCCTCATGTTTAGCCCCATTAGTTTTCAGATGTTAAGATGTTTGCCCCATTAGTTTTTCGATTTTAAGACCTTTCGCCCCATTTATTCGTCAATATTTATACCTTTCGTGCTATTTAGGTGTCGATATCTTCCCTGGCGAACGATAGTGAGCCTGTAATGTTGGAAGAATCGGCCTTCGGCCGGGACATTTTTCTACCGACAAATGTACAAATTAATGTAGAAGGGGGATCTAATGGACGTTTTTGTTTAAATTTGATGGAGGTCTAGGGAGAAAACTAGAAAAAATAATGAATACATGCAAAAAGTGAACCATCCCCCCTTTAATGTGTGGGATAGCTTTAAAATGTATAATATCAGTCGGGTGGTGAGATTAATACAGTGACTTCCTTAGTTTGTCTATATTTCGTCATATCTTTATATTCTATATTAATTGTGTGCGTACATTTGTCCATTATCTCTAAACCCTATGACAGTGATATGTGCTCTACTTTACATTGTTGTCCATATGTATTATTGTTAAGGGGGGTCACCGGATTTTTTATGTTTCTCTCCTTTTCTCTCTTTCCCTGGCTTGTATCCATTCGGACCCATTCAGCCAACTGTTTCAAGACGTTTATCTCCATCCAGTTGTCGATTTCTTCCTAGCGAGCCAGCATTTTATGGAGAAACCCGGCTTCGCCGGAGACATTTTTCTATCGAAAAATGTAAAAAATTTAGCTTGCTGTCAAAACAAAAATATATATATGCTGGCTCGCTACCGCTTGCCAGGAAAATATTGACACCTGGATGGGGGTGAACGTCTTAAAACATTAGGCTGAATGGGGTCGAATGGATACAAGCCAAAGAGAGAGGGAGAAAAAGAGAACAAAAAAGCGAGGTGGCCTCCCTTAAGCTGCAATTTCAATATATAAAAAGTAACTTGTGTGTGTGTATAAAAGTAAGTCGTGTGTGTGTATAAAAGTAAGTCGTGTGTGTCTATAAAAGTAAGTCGTGTGTGTATATAAAAGTAAGTTGTGTGTGTATATAAAAGTAAGTCGTGTGTGTTTATATAAGTAAGTCGTGTGTGTATATAAAAGTAAGTCGTGTGTGTGTATAAAAGTAAGTCGTGTGTGTATATAAAAGTAAGTCGTGTGTGTGTATAAAAGTAAGTCGTGTGTGTATATAAAAGTAAGTCGTGTGTGTGTATAAAAGTAAGTCGTGTGTGTTTATAAAAGTAAGTCGTGTGTGCATATAAAAGTAACTCGTGTGTGTATATAAAAGTATGTCGTGTGTGTGTATAAAAGTAAGTCGTGTGTGTGTATAAAAGTAAGTCGTGTGTGTATATAAAAGTAAGTCGTGTGTGTATATAAAAATAAGTCGTATGTATATAAAAGTAAGTCGTGTGTGTATATAAAAGTAAGTCGTGTGTGTATATAAAAGTAAGTCATGTGTGTATATAAAAGTAAGTCGTGTGTGTATATAAAAGTAAGTCGTGTGTATATAAAAGTAAGTCGTGTGTGTATATAAAAGTAAGTCGTGTGTGTGTATAAAAGTAAGTCGTGTGTGTATATAAAAGTAAGTCGTGTGTATAAAAGTAAGTCGTATGTATATAAAAGTAAGTCGTGTGTGTATATAAAAGTAAGTCGTATGTATATAAAAGTAAGTCGTGTGTGTGTGTGTATATACAAGTAACTCGTGTGTGTATAAAAGTAAGTCGTGTGTCTATATAAAAGTAAGTCGTGTGTGTATATAAAAGTAAGTCATGTGTGTATAAAAGTAAGTCGTGTGTATATAAAAGTAAGTCGCGTGTGTATAAAAGTATGTCGTGTGTGTATATAAAAGTAAGTCGTGTGTGTGTATAAAAGTAAGTTGTGTGTGTGTATAAAAGTAAGTCGTGTGTATATAAAAGTAAGTCGTGTGTATGTATAAAAGTAAGTCGTGTGTGTATATAAAAGTAAGTCATGTGTATATAAAATAAGTCGTGTGTGTATATAAAAGTAAGTCATGTGTGTATATAAAAGAAAGTCGTGTGTGTGTATAAAAGTAAGTCGTGTGTATATAAAAGTAAGTCGTGTGTGTATAAAAGTAAGTCGTGTGTGTGTATAAAAGTAAGTCGTGTGTGTTTATAAAAGTAAGTCGTGTGTGTGTGGAAAAGTAAGTTGTGTGTGTATGAAAGTAAGTCGTGTGTATAAAAGTAAGTCATGTGTGTATATAAAAGTAAGTCGTGTGTATAAAAGTAAGTTGTGTGTGTGTATAAAAGTAAGTCGTGTGTGTATAAAAGTAAGTCGTGTGTGTATATAAAAGTATGTCGTGTGTGTGTATATAAAATTAAGTCGTGTGTGTGTATAAAAGTAAGTCGTGTTTGTATATAAAAGTAAGTCGTGTGTGTGTATAAAAGTAAGTTGTATGTGTGTGTATAAAAGTAAGTCGTTTTTGTATATAAAAGTAAGTCGTGGGTGTGTATATAAAAGTAAGTCGTGTGTGTATATAAATGTAAGTCATGTGTGTGTATAAAAGTACAGTAAGTCGTGTGTGTGTATATAAAAGTAAGTCGTGTGTGTATATAAAAGTAACTCATGTGTGTGTGTATAAAAGTAAGTGGTGTGTGTATATAAAGTAAGTTGTGTGTGTGTATATAAAAGTAAGTCATGTGTATGTGTATATAAAAGTAAGTCGTGTGTGTGTATAAAAGTAAGTTGTGTGTGTATATAAAAGTAAGTCGTGTGTGTGTATATAAAATTAAGTCGTGTGTGTGTATAAAAGTAAGTCGTGTTTGTATATAAAAGTAAGTCGTGTGTGTATATAAAAGTAAGTCATGTGTGTGTATATAAAAGTAACTCGTGTGTGTGTATAAAATAAGTTGTGTGTGTATATAAAAGTAAGTCATGTGTGTGTGTATATAAAAGTAAGTCGTGTGTGTATAAAAAAGTAAGTCGTGTGTGTGTATAAAAGTAATTCGTGTGTGTTTATAAAAGTAAGTCGTCTGTGTGTATAAAAGTAAGTTGTGTGTGTATATAAAAGTAAGTTGTGTGTGTATATAAAAGTAAGTAGTGTGTGTGTATATAAAAGTAAGTCGTGTGTGTATATAAAAGTAAGTCGTGTGTGTGTATAAAAGTAAGTTGTGTGTGTATATAAAAGTAAGTTGTGTGTGTATATAAAAGTAAGTAGTGTGTGTGTATATAAAAGTAAGTCGTGTGTGTATATAAAAGTAAGTCGTGTGTGTATATAAAATTAAGTCGTGTGTGTATATAAAAGTAAGTCGTGTGAGTGTATATAAAATTAAGTCGTGTGTGTATAAAAGTAAGTCGTGTGTGTATATAAAAATAAGTCGTGTGTATATAAAAGTAAGTTGTGTGTGTATATAAAAGTAAGTTGTGTGTGTATATAAAAGTAAGTCGTGTGTATAAAAGTAAGTTGTGTGTGTGTATAAAAGTAAGTTGTGTGTATATAAAAGTAAGTTGTGTGTGTATAAAAGTAAGTTGTGTGTATATAAAAGTAAGTTGTGTGTATATAAAAGTAAGTCGTGTGTGTATAAAAGTAAGTTGTGTGTGTGTATAAAAGTAAGTTGTGTGTATATAAAAGTAAGTGTGTGTGTATAAAAGTAAGTCGTGTGTGTGTATAAAAGTAAGTTGTGTGTGTATTAAAGTAAGTTGTGTGTGTATATAAAAGTAAGTTGTGTGTGTGTATTAAAGTAAGTCGTGTGTGTGTATATAAAAGTAAGTCGTGTGTGTGTATAAAAGTAAGTTGTGTGTGTATATAAAAGTAAGTTGTGTGTGTGTATATAAAAGTAAGTCGTGTGTGTGTATATAAAAGTAAGTCGTGTGTGTGTATAAAAGTATGTCGTGTGTGTGTATAAAAGTAAGTCGTGTGTGTGTATAAAAGTAAGTTGTGTGTGTGTATTAAAGTAAGGTGTGTGTATATAAAAGTAAGTCGTGTGTGTGTATTAAAGTAAGTCGTGTGTGTATATAAAAGTAAGTCGTGTGTGTGTATTAAAGTAAGTCGTGTGTGTATATAAAAGTAAGTCATGTGTGTGTATTAAAGTAAGTCGTGTGTGTATATAAAAGTAAGTCGTGTGTGTATTAAAGTAAGTCGTGTGTGTATATAAAAGTTAGTCGTGTGTGTGTATTAAAGTAAGTCGTGTGTGTATATAAAAGTAAGTCGTGTGTGTGTATATAAAAGTAAGTCGTGTGTGTATATAAAAGTAAGTCGTGTGTGTGTATATAAAGTAAGTCGTGTGTGTGTATATAAAAGTAAATCGTGTGTGTGTATTAAAGTAAGTTGTGTGTGTGTATATAAAAGTAAGTCGTGTGTGTATATAAAAGTAAGTTGTGTGTGTATATAAAGTAAGTCGTGTGTGTATATAAAAGTAAGTCGTGTGTGTGTATATAAAAGTAAGTCGTGTGTGTGTATATAAAAGTAAGTTGTGTGTGTATATAAAAGTAAGTCGTGTGTGTGTATTAAAGTAAGTCGTGTGTGTATATAAAGTAAGTCGTGTGTGTGTATATAAAAGTAAGTCGTGTGTGTGTGTATATAAAAGTAAGTCGTGTGTGTGTGTATAAAGTAAGTCGTGTGTGTGTATAAAAGTAAGTCATGTGTGTGTATAAAAGTAAGTTGTGTGTATATAAAAGTAAGTTGTGTGTGTATAAAAGTAAGTCGTGTGTGTGTATAAAAGTAAGTTGTGTGTGTGTATAAAAGTAAGTCGTGTGTGTGTATAAAAGTAAGTCGTGTGTGTGTGTGTATTAAAGTAAGTCGTGTGTGTGTGTATTAAAGTAAGTTGTGTGTGTGTGTATTAAAGTAAGTCGTGTGTGTGTGTATTAAAGTAAGTCGTGTGTGTGTGTGTATTAAAGTAAGTCGTGTGTGTGTGTATTAAAGTAAGTCGTGTGTGTGTGTGTATAAAGTAAGTCGTGTGTGTGTGTGTATAAAGTAAGTCGTGTGTGTGTGTATAAAAGTAAGTCGTGTGTGTACTGTATATGTAGATGAGTGTGCGCCCTACTGGTTCTTAAGGGGAGGCAGACCGTTTTTCTGGACCCCCTTCTCCCTCATGTGCCCCACTAGTTTTGAAATTATAAGACGTTCGGCCCATTAGTTTGGTGATTTTAACACCTTTCCCCCCTATTTCGTTGTCAATTTTAAGACCTTTCGTGCCATTTGGGTATCGATTATTTCCTGGCGAGCGATAGCGAGCCTGCAATTTTAAGCTTCGGCCGGGTAATTTTTCTACCGAAAAATGTACAAATTTATCTTGAAGGGGGGTCTAGGGGGTGTTTTTCTAAGCTTGATGGAGGTCTAGGGAGGAAACTAAAAAAAAATATATGAATAAATGAATTAATAGACCAAACAAACGGTCTGCCTCCCCTTAATGCAAATCTGTGTGCATAATTAGTTTTGACAAATATATTCGCTACTCGGTTTGTTAATGGCGATATTTATAATACCAGTCTGTTTTAGTTTTGATTGTTTCTTTGGATTTGTTTAACTTTTCATATAATATATATATATATACTGTATATATATACTGTTGAGTTACATAATACAAATTTGTCTTGTTTTTTGTATAACATATTTGTATTCTCACTTTTCAGTACTAAGTTTATAAAAGCGATGTTAATATTTTGTATACTTAACGGGGGTCACCGGCTTTTTTTTTTTATCTTTCTCTCCTTTTCTCTCTTTCTCTGGCTTGTATCCATTCGGCCCCATTCAACCAACTGTTTTAAGACGCTTATCCCCATCCAGGTGTCGATTTCTTCCTGGCGAGCGATAGCGAGCCAGCATTGTATGGAGAAATCCGGCTCATTTGTCTATCGAAAAATGTAAAAATTTAGCTTGCTGTCAAAACATATATATATATATATATATATATATATATATATATATATATATATATATATATATATATATATGCTGGCTCGCTACCGCTCGCCAGGAAAATATTGACACATGGATAGGGGTTCTGATAGTGAGGGTCCGAGTGTGGGGCGTGAGACCGTGAAGCGCAGAGGCGAAGCGGCTTCAGAGATGGATTTGCTCCGAGCCGGGGTGCTTTGCATGTCTCAGTCCCTAGACTGGAACAAGACCTCACGGGCCTCACCGTGTTCAGCGGTGTAGTGTAAAGGTTCTCAGCCTATGCCCGAGAGGGAGAACTGTACTTGGAATATAGAAAAAAAGGTCTTAAAACAGTAGGCTGATTGGGGCCGAATGGATACAAGCCAAAGATAGAGGGAGAGCAAGAGAAAACAAGTGAAGTGGGCTCCCTTAAGACATTTTGGTTTGTTTTGTATCTACTCTTGCATAGATTATTTTTGTCTTCATTATCTACTTACTAATCCAGATGCTCAATGTCTTCATTGTCTTCTACAGCTGCTACCCTCTCTGCTTCCCCAACCATCTTATATATAATATTTGTTGTAAGTGCATATTCTCATGCTTTCGTTAATGTTCATGTCTGCTTCCCCTGCTCTCTCTTTCTCTCTCTCTCTCTTTGTTTTTTTTTTGTTTTTTTTAATATACTAGGTTTGAAAAAATTGTCACTTCATTAACCCCTCTCTCTCTCTCTCTCTCTCTCTCTCTCTCTCTCTCTCTCTCTCTCTCTCTCTCTCTCTCTCTCTCTCTCTCTCCTCTCTTTTAATATACTAGGTTTGAAAAATGGTCACTTCAGTAAAATCTCACTCTCACTCTCTCTCTCTCTCTCTCTCTCTCTCTCTCTCTCTCTCTCTCTCTCTCTCTCTCTCTTTTTTAATATACTAGGTTTGAAAAATGGTCACTTCAGTAAAATCTCACTCTCACTCACTCTCTCTCTCTCTCTCTCTCTCTCTCTCTCTCTCTCTCTCTCTCTCTCTCTCTCTCTCTCTCTCTCTCTCTCTCTCTCATTTACTGTATTACACACCACTATTTCTATTTGTCACCAACCCGAGATAATTATGTCCCCTCTTAATCTCACTCTTGTTCTCGTTCTCCATTATGGGACACAACTGATCTGGCGTGTGATTGGCTAATTGGGTGCTTGTGGTGCGCTGTGATTGGTTGGAGTGGCTTGAGTGGGATCTGGGTTAACCCCTTGAGTAAAGTCTTGGGCAATAATAATATCACGCCCATTTTAACTTCTATTGATAACAAATGAGACAATGCAATCATTTATTATATCTCGGATGCTTAAGAACTTTGATTATGCTCTAAAGGCATTTTTCTCACTGCTTGTTTGACAATTCTAGCTGTAAGCAAATTGATTTGGAAATGTGAGAATTAATTTACCTTTAGTAACTCATCCTATGGTCGCACAGCGATCCACAGTATTGTGAGAACTTTTGCATATGATTATTTACTAGAATATATCCATAGTTACATCAAGACTCGTTTGTCAAATACTCTGTATCCACGAATTTTCGATCACATGAACACAATTTCGGCTTATGTTATCTCTCATGTATGTGCATTCCTAATACATTTATAATAGTCGTAATATATATGTGTGTGTATATATAATTATATAATGTATGTATGTATGTATGGACGTTATGTATGTGTGTGTGTGTGTGCGTGTGTGTGTGTGTACGTACTATATAATGCAATCATTTTTTAAATTACATTCTTGTGTGTAGAGCTTCAAATGTGAAATATTAAGACTCAGATCAGGTGTAGGTATTGAGGGATAAACCTTTACAACGGCACCTCGTATCTACTTTCCGATGAGTGTTGAGAGGGGAGAAGGGGTGTTGGAGAGAGAGGAAGGTGTTGTGTGTGTTATTAGTCTGTATACGTCGTCGAGGTGTCCCCCGACTGGGTGCAAGCATGTGAAGCACGCTAGGACGTACTACCACACCCTCTAAATATGTCCGCCGTGGCTGGGATCGAACTTAGGTCAAGCAGATTCACACGTGAGCCTGTTCGCCATTCGACCACTGCCGAAATCTCGGAATCAGCCTGCTCTCCTTCTTGTTTCATGATTTGATTGTTGTTGGAATAAGGTTAATTTTACCTGGTGGGTAACCGAATTCTGCACCACCTTGTATTGATTATGATCTGTGAAGTACTTGCAACGATAATGCATTGGCAGATGGAATATAGTTATGTGTTTGTTTGCAGTTTGATATGTTGGGATTTATTATGCTGGGAATTGGGGCATTACAGGTATCAACACATGGTTCCATTCATGTTAAGAAAGTGTTATTTTCTTGAACTTGTAGTATTTTTCCTTTATTGTTTTCTATTATTTGTTGTTTTCTATTGTCTGAACGGCTCCATGTCAGTTGAACCAGTGCCACTTCAACCAGTGCTAACTCAACCAGTGGCCACTTCAACCAGTGACCATTTTAACCAGTAACCTAACCTAACCTAACCTAACCTAACTTACTGGTTAAAATGGTCACTGGTTGAAGTGGCCACTGCTAATTTGCCACAAATTACTTAACAGAATCTAACCACATAATAGAACGGAAAGACAGTGTGAAAGACCTTGGGGTATTAATGTCTGAAAATATGGGTTTCAAAGTACATAACCAGGTCAAAGTGGCGGCTGCGAAACGTCTAACGGGTTGGATTCTGCGTACTTTTAAAACACGCGGGGAATTGCCTATGATAACGCTCTTCAAATCTCTAGTGCTACCGCGGCTTGAATACTGTAGCGTATTAACATCCCCATACAAAGCAGGTGAAATAAATGACGTAGAGAGTGTACAAAGAAATTTCACTTCGCATATAAGTTCGATAAAACATCTACACTATTGGGAGCGTTTAAGAGCACTGAATCTGTACTCACTGGAACGTAGAAGAGAACGTTACCTAATAATATACACGTGGAAAATCGCAGAGGGTTTAGTACCAAACCTACATACTCCGATAGTCATGAAATTCAGTGATAGGAGAGGCTGGGAATGCGAAATCCCCCGGATGAATAACAGGGGTGCTATGGGCTCTCTGCGAGAGGGCTGGTTATCACACAGAGGCCCACGTCTCTTCAACAAACTCCCACGGCGAGTAAGAGGCATGAGGGACATATCGTTAGACAACTTCAAGAGAGCCCTAGATGTCGAACTGCAAAAAGTGCCAGACGAGCCCATCCTCGCAAGGGAGCGAGCTGTCGCTTCAAACAGTCTACTGCACCAGATCACCACCCATAACGAGGGGCGTCGCGCTCCTTGGTGCCGCTAGAAGAGCGGCGAACACATCAAAAGATATCAAAAGGTAAGGTAAGGTTGATTTAGCACTGGTTTAAGTGGCACTGGTTCAACCGACCTGTCACCTGTCTGAACATAATTATACCCTTATACTTTTTGTCCTACCTTTAATAAGTTTCTTCCTTCTTGTATTTATATGTTTCCTTCCATCTTAAAAGAGGGGTGACCTGTTTTGGTTCTGTCCTTTTCTATCTTTCTCTGGCTTGTATCCATTTGGCCCCATTCAGCCTACTGTTTTAAGACGTTTATCCCCATCCAGGTGTCAATTTTTTACTGGTGAGCGGTAGCGAGCCACCATATATTTTATTTTTGTTTGACAGCAGGCTAAATTTGTACATTTTTCGATAGAAAAATTTCTCCGGCGAAGCCGGATCTCTTCATATAATGCTGGCTCGCTATCGCTCGCCAGGAAGAAATCGACACCTAGATGGGGATAAACGTCTTAAAATAGTTGGCTGAATGGGGCCGATGGATACAAGCCAGAGAAAGAGAGAAAAGGACAGAAAAAACAAAAAAACAAAAAAGCATGTATTTCCTCGCTGTGTATCCACTTTGATTACGTAAGTTACGGTACCGGTGGAAAGGTACAAGAAAGATGTGCCATACAGTAGCTTGTTGATGAAGCTGACTTTTCTTATGTCGTCTTATTCCTTATATAATTATAAACCTTCGTTGACAAAGTTGCTTAAGCATATATTTACATTTGAGTCAGTTACGTTAGTCTGTTACCTGTCTATACAAAGTATATGGAAATTCTGAGAACGAAAATACCAAATGTTTATACGTGGTTAAGGGGAGATTTTCACCTGAGGGATTTGTTTTCTTTGCCCCTTTCTCCCTCATGTTTAGCCCCATTGCTTTTGAAATGTTAAGATGTTCGCCCCATTAGTTTGGTGATGTTAAGAAGTTTCACCCCATTTATGTCACTTTTAAGACCTTTCATCCCATTTAGATGTCGATTTTGTCCTGGCGAGCGATAGCGAGCCTGTAATTTAAGAGGAACCGGCCTTTGCCCGGGACATTTTTCTACCGAAAAATGTACAAATTTATCTTGAAAAAGGGCAAAGGGGGTGTAATTTCAAGCTTGATGGAAGTCTAGGAAACACACTAAAAACCTCACCTTAACCCTTTGACCACGAGAGGCTCTTTTCCGGTTTCAGAAAAGCTCCATGTTTTACGTCAGGGTTTCTGCATTAAAGAAACTAATTGATAGCGGTAAATCCCTTAAATATGAACGTTCTTTCCTAATATGAATAATACCGCCAAGTATCATAAAAATAATATATCATAATAATAATAATAATAATAATAATAATAATAATAAAAATATACATTTCATCGTAGTGAAGGAGTTGATAATTATTCTGGCTCCCTCTCGTTGTGACTAACTTGTGATTAACATTTGAAAACCTCTCACCGGTTTTTTTTTTTTATATTTCTCTCCTTTTCTCTCTTTCCCTGGCTTGTATCCATTCGGCCCCATTCAGCCAACTGTTTTAAGACGTTTATCCCCATCCAGGTGTCGATTTCTTCCTGGCGAGCGATAGCGATCCAGCATTGTATGGAGGAATCCGGCTTCGCCGGAGAAATTTTTCTATCGAAAAATGTACAAATTTAGCTTGCTGTCAAAAAAAAGTTTTTTTATATATGCTGGGAAAATATTGACATCTGAATGGGGGTAAACGTCTTAAAACAGTAACCTGAATGGGACCGAATGGATATAAGCCAAAGAGAGAAGGAGAAAAAGAGAAAAAAGCGAGGTGGGGTCCCTTAAGCTCCTTGTTTAGCGGACCTCTCCTGTAAATGTAATATATATAGTGATAACAATAATACTAATAATAATGATAGACAAAAAAATAAATTAAAATAACAGTAATATGGTAATAAGAAAAATAATTATAAGAATACTATTGTTAATGAATATAGGAGAGAGAGAGAGAGAGAGAGAGAGAGAGAGAGAGAGAGAGAGAGAGAGAGGGGGGGGAGAAGCATCCTTATCAGTATCTCTTCTCTCATAATTTGTCGGGTGCAAATTTCGTTCTCGCTATTACTGTTACTCCTTCTTTCCTTCCCCTCTCCTCCTCCTCCTGCCACCCCCCCCCCTTCTTTCTTCCTTCTCCCTCTCCCCTTTCCTCCTACTCTGTTCCCTTCCTATTATTATCATCGTTTTCCTCTTCATTCTTCTTTTCCTCCTTGTTTTCATTCTCTTTTTCTTCCTGTGTCCACTCTCCCTACTCTCCTTTCCCTTATATTTTGTTCCTTATCCTCCTCTTACCTCTTCTCTTCTCTCTCCTCCTCCTCCTCCTCCTCCTCCTCCTCCTCCTCCTCCTCCTCCTCCTCCTCCTCCTCCCTCTCTTCCTCTATCTTCCTCCTTCTCCAATCACCCTCCTCCTCCTTTCTCTTCCCCCTTGCTCCTTCCTGTTTCTCCAATCCTCCTCCTGCTCCTCTTCTTCTTCTTCTTCTTCCTCCTCCTCCTAATTTTCCTCTATCTTCCTCCTGTTTCTTCCTCTTCCTCCAATGACCCTTTTCCTCCTCCTTCTCTTTTCCTCCTCCCCATCTTCCTATCACCCTCCTCCTCCTCCTCCTCCCTAAGTCTTCTTCCTCCCCTCCCCCCTCTTCCTGTTTCTTATCTCCCCCCCCCCCCACCTCCCCCTCTCCCACATTCGCCTGCATGACCCCTCCCTCACCTCTGTCCCTCCCACACTCCCTCTCTCTTTTATTGGTTTTAAATGTTCTTTCGTTTTAGTCTACACTATCTGTCTGTATCTCTTTATTTATCTACGCTTCCACACACACACACACGCACACACTTCCCCCTTCTCTCTCACTCACTCTTCCTGCCTGTTTTCTCTCTCTCTGTCTGTTTTATACACTGCACATTTTAAATTCAATATCGACCATAATATATAACAAAATAAACACACATTGTAAGCGTATAATTATATTTAACCCATTTTATAATATCACTACGGTAATATATTATTCATTTAGCAGCACTTTACTATTATGTATCACAGGCATGTCCAAAAAGGCCTGCACAGTGCGTTCGTATAATTATGCAAAACGATGTGTATACCGGTACGTTTATACTGTGTACTGGTTTGTTACAGTGATGATAGCCGGTATGATATTGAACACACACACATACATATATACACACACACTCACTCACACTCACACTCACTCTCTCCCTCCCTCCCCTCCCTCCCTCTCCCCCTCCCTCTCCCTCCCTCCCTCCCTCCCTCTCCCTCTCCCTCTCCCTCTCTCTCTATCCCTATCCCTCTCGCTCTCTCTATCCCCCTCGCTCTATCCCTCTCTCTCTCTCTCTCACTCACACACTCTCCCTCTCTCTCTCGCTCTCCCTCTCTCTCTCGCTCTCCCTCCCTCCCTCTCCCTCTCTCTCCCTCCCTCTCTCTCTCCCTCTCTCTCTCTCTCTCTCTCTCTCTCTCTCTCTCTCTCTCTCTCTCTCTCTCTCTCTCTCTCTCTCTCTCTCTCTCTCTCTCTCTCTCTGCCACACCTCTAAACTCTTGCGCTGAATTCTGAACTTTGGTGACTTTTTTGTGGTAGTTGTGGTTACTGGTGATTGTGGTACTTGTGGTTCTGGTTGATTGGGGGTAGTTATGGTTATGATGATTGTAATATTTATAATGAATATGAAATTGCGTTGAATTAATATTTGTGACTGATTGTCTAATAGTTTGCATGTATTGTAGTAATCGTTTTAATATTAAAGCATTTATTTTTGTGGGTTATAAAGTACAAAGGAGTACAAAGGAACACAAACAACAGATACAATGATCAATATGAAGCGCAACAAACCCGATACCTAATATGTGGCTTGTAAGACAAACCCCGATAGCGCATAGTAAATAAAGTGGCTCGTTGTAAGACAAACCCCGATAGCATAATATAAAGTGGCGCTATTCGTTTGTAAGACAAACCCCGATAGCATATAATATAAAGTGGCGCTATTCGTTTGTAAGACAAACCCCGATAGCATAATATAAAGTGGCGCTATTCGTTTGTAAGACAAACCCCGATAGCATATAATATAAAGTGGCGCTATTCGTTTGTAAGACAAACCCCGATAGCATATAATATAAAGTGGCGCTATTCGTTTGTAAGACAAACCCCGATAGCATATAATATAAAGTGGCGCTATTCGTTTGTAAGACAAACCCCGATAGCATATAATATAAAGTGGCGCTATTCGTTTGTAAGACAAAACCCCGATAGCATATAATATAAAGTGGCGCTATTCGTTTGTAAGAACAACCCCGATAGCATATATATAAAGTGGCGCTATTCGTTTGTAAGACAAACCCCGATAGCATAATATAAAGTGGCGCTATTCGTTTGTAAGACAAACCCCGATAGCATATAATATAAAGTGGCGCTATTCGTTTGTAAGACAAACCCCGATAGCATATAATATAAAGTGGCGCTATTCGTTTGTAAGACAAAGCCCGATAGCATAATATAAAGTGGCGCTATTCGTTTGTAAGACAAACCCCGATAGCATATAATATAAAGTGGCGCTATTCGTTTGTAAGACAAACCCCGATAGCATAATATAAAGTGGCACTATTCGTTTGTAAGACAAACCCCGATAGCATATAATATAAAGTGGCGCTATTCGTTTGTAAGACAAACCCCGATAGCATAATATAAGTGGCGCTATTCGTTTGTAAGACAAACCCCGATAGCATAATATAAAGTGGCACTATTCGTTTGTAAGACAAACCCCGATAGCATAATATAAAGTGGCACTATTCGTTTGTAAGACAAACCCCGATAGCATATAATATAAAGTGGCGCTATTCGTTTGTAAGACAAACCCCGATAGCATAATATAAAGTGGCGCTATTCGTTTGTAAGACAAACCCCGATAGCATAATATAAAGTGGCACTATTCGTTTGTAAGACAAACCCCGATAGCATATAATATAAAGTGGCGCTATTCGTTTGTAAGACAAACCCCGATAGCATAATATAAAGTGGCGCTATTCGTTTGTAAGACAAACCCCGATAGCATAATATAAAGTGGCGCTATTCGTTTGTAAGACAAACCCCGATAGCATAATATAAAGTGGCGCTATTCGTTTGTAAGACAAACCCCGATAGCATAATATAAAGTGGCGCTATTCGTTTGTAAGACAAACCCCGATAGCATAATATAAAGTGGCGCTATTCGTTTGTAAGACAAACCCCGATAGCATAATATAAAGTGGCGGTATTCGTTTGTAAGCGCATTAATCGGGGCTTAACCCTTTCATTACCGGTGTCGTACATTTAACTATATGCTGGCTACTATTAGACTATTTTATTCAGTTTATTTTCAGGCTTCGAACTATCGCGCTTAACCCTTTTTACTACCATAGATCCTTCTTAAACTGCACAAAATCCTCTAAATATAGCTAGAATAAAATTGAAAAGACATTGCCGGTAAAGAAGGGGTTAAGAGCAAGATAGTCGATTTTTGACAGTTTGAACAGTACTGCACTCAATGGCATTACTAGGCAGTTATCTAGCATTCCATTGAAAAATAAATGTATTGCCTCATGTGAATGAAAAGGCTTTCCAATTGTCTTGTAGTGTAATTTGAAGGATCAATTGTGATGTATTTGTTGACATCCATACACTCAATACCTTAGATAATTTTAAACACTTGAAGTAGGTGACCTCTTAGTTTTGTTAAACTATAAAGATTGAACTCTTAGATGTTCTTTATATGAGTTCTGTGTTTACCGGTATATAATATGTGATAATATTGTTTTGTTAAATCTTCAGTGAGTTATTTCCACACAAGTGATTTTGATAACTTCTTATGTCTTTATATTGTGCGGTTCCTGTTTTTGTTTTTTTCAACTTTTACAATTGAATTATATGACTTATTTCTTAGTACAGGAATCAATTGTGATACTATCCGCTGTATTCTCTTCAGTTTATCTATGTCATTTTGATAATATGGACACCACAATTGTACACAGTCTTCCAGATGGTGGCTAACCAAAGAATTGTATAAGGTGAGAATAACATGTTCGGATATGTATTCAAACGATCATCCAATGAAAACAATAATTGTGTTTACTTTGGTAACTACTTTGGTGTTGACTGGGTTTTAAATGGTTTTATATTGTTACTCCCAAGTCAGTTGTTTTATAAGTGATTATGAGTTGATTACCATTCATAGACTAGTTTGATTTTTCTATGCTTGTAACCTATATGCAGTACGTTACTTTACATTTATCTATGCTTGTAACCTATATGCAGTACGTTACTTTACATTTATCTATGCTTGTAACCTATATGCAGTACGTTACTTTACATTTATCTATGCTTGTAACCTATATGCAGTACGTTACTTTACATTTATCTATGCTTGTAACCTATATGCAGTACGTTACTTTACATTTATCTATGCTTGTAACCTATATGCAGTACGTTACTTTACATTTATCTATGCTTGTAACCTATATGCAGTACGTTACTTTACATTTATCTATGCTTGTAACCTATATGCAGTACGTTACTTTACATTTATCTATGCTTGTAACCTATATGCAGTACGTTACTTTACATTTATCTATGCTTGTAACCTATATGCAGTACGTTACTTTACATTTATCTATGCTTGTAACCTATATGCAGTACGTTACTTTACATTTATCTATGCTTGTAACCTATATGCAGTACGTTACTTTACATTTATCGGTATTGAAAATAATTTGCCAGGTTTGGGCCCAATTTGGTCATTTTTGGTTTTTCGTATTATTATCTCTATATTTATAAATAGCAAAAATGGCATACATTAAAGTAGCCTCGGTCCAGATGCAAATATTACCGGCTGTACATGACTGTGATGTTAAGTATGGTAGTGTAGATGGTTACAACTAATATTACCGGCTGTACATGACTGTGATGGTAAGTATGGTAGTGTAGATGGTTACAACTAATAGTATATTTATGGTGATATAGTAAAACAACCACCTGACATTTATCTACACTTGTATGCATATTTTTACTTTTGTATAGTTCAAACCAGTATTGGGGGAGTTGAATGTGCCTGGTGTTACAAATAATGGTTAAGGGGAGGTTTGTAGTTGATTCCCTAGACTTCCATCAAGCTTAAAATTACTCCCCCTAGACCCCCTTTCAAGATAAATTTGTACATTTTTCGGTAGAAAAATATCCCGGCCGTAGGCCGATTCCCCTTAAATTACAGGCTCGCTATCGCTCGCCAGGAAAAAATCGACACCTAAATGGCACGAATGGTCTTAAAATGGACTTAAATGGGGCGAGGGTTCTTAAAATCGTCAAACTAATGGGGCGAACGTCTTAAAATCTCAAAAGCAACGGGGCTAAACATGAGGGAGAAAGGGGTCCAGAAAAAAATCCTCCAGGTGGAAATCTCCCCTTAACGGTCAATAATGAAAACAAATATATAGCAAGATTATTCTGTATTCACTCTTATTAAATTCCCGTACAGCTCAACAGTTTCCTAAGTAGTGAGGATCACTGTAAGGATTATTGTTACATTGCTTTAGAAAGTAAGTGCAGAGTTAGTATCACACAGGGGTAGGCGGAAAATGAAAGTAGACAAGCCAGGTGATAATTGGTGAGTGAGCATGAGTAAGTGTGTGTGTGTGTATGAGAGAGAGAGAAAGAGTGTGTGTGTGTGTGTGTGTGTGTGTGTGTGTAATAATAGATAATAATTGTTGATTTATTGTTGACTTGCAGCAGCGAGGTTTAAAATATACAGTTTGCCTTTACCTAAATACAGTACAATGCATATTCTACCTTAACTACGAGGTCACATGCGACCTTTGGCGATTGTGAGGTGCCGAGCTCGTCTGTCTGTGTGTGTGTGTGTGTGTGTGTGTGTGTGTGTGTGTGTGTGTGTGTGTGTTAATAAGACTGTAAGAGAGTTAGTGTGTGTAGTGAGTAAAACATATTAATGGGATACATGCAAAGATAGTTTAATATATAAAGAGAGAGAGAGAGAGAGAGAGGGAGAAGGGGTATGGGGGAGGGGGGGGGGGGGTAAGAGGGCAGTGAACGTAGGCCGGTTTAAAATAGGAACCAGTTTCATTCATCAGGAAGTTCTTTGGTCAGCCATTCAACTTACCCTTCATTCAGTCATATGCTGTTAGTGGGTACAGCGGTAAGTCACTTGTCATTAGTTTTAGTCATTATCAGTCACCTTCAGTCAGTCATTACCAGTCATCTTCAGTCAGTCATTACTAGTCATCTTCAGTCACCAACAGTCATCTTCAGTCAGTCACCAACAGTCTCTTCAGTCAGTCACTAACAGTCATCTTCAGTCACCTTCAGTCAGTCACTAACAGTCATCTTCAGTCAGTCACCAACAATCACCTTCATTCAGTCACCAACAGTCACTTTCATTCAGTCACCAACAATCATTTTGTCACCAACAGTCACTTGTATTCAGTCACCAATAGTCACTCTGTCACCAACAGTCACTTGCATTCATCACTAACAGTCACTTTCATCCAGTCACCAAAAGTTACTTTCATTTAATCACCACCAGTTACATTCATCCAGTCACCAACAGTTACCTTAATCCAGTCAGCAACAGTTACTTCAATTTAGTCACCACCAGTTACGTTCATTAAGTCACCTGCAGTTAGTGTCCTGTAAGTCACCTCCAGTCATTTGTCACCATCAGCCGTCTGTAGTTAAGGGCAGACAGACCGTTTTTTGTTTTTTCTGTTAATAATTTTTTTCCTTTATTTCTTGGTTTTTTCTCTAGATCTCCATCAAGCTTGGAAAAACACCCCCTAGACCCCCCTTCAAGATAAATGTGTACATTTTTCGGTAGACAAATGTCCCGGCTGAAGGCCGGTTCCTCTTAACGTCTTATAAACGTCTTATACACTCAAAACAATTGGGACTTAACACGACGGAGAAAGGGGTCCAGAAAAACGGTCTGTCTCCCCTTAAGTGGCCTTCATGGAGATACACACATTAGTGAGCACTAAATAGGTTACACCCACTGGAATCTTTGAACACATTTAGTCCAGTTCTTAAGCATCTGGGTTGGTGAACACAAATATGAATATGATAAATAAAGTTCTCAAGCATCTGGTATATGATCATATGTGAGTATCTTAGGTTCGAGTCCTTGGAGTGCCACATGTATTTGTTGATTTCGTTTATTGAGTTTAGAAGTAAAGTTGGTTGGTGAAAAAATATGAATATGATAAAACATATTATCTCGTTTAGGTTCGGTACTGATTCAAATGGATTTATAGATAATGGTGCTCGCGACTATACACCTTCAAGAACTAACACTATTTAATGTATCATATATATATATATATGTATATATATATATAGATAGATAGATAGATAGATAGATAGATAGATTTTGTTTTTCATAAAGCGAAATATAGTACAGTTACTGAAAGAAGAACAAGCACATGGTATAGCAACCCAATGTACAACATCAATAACAACACATTTGCCCTTGTATATCATAACTGGTACATTGTTAACCAGGGTGGGTATAGTGCCGGGATCACAAACAACAATGACAATATTACCAAACAGGGTTAAGGGAACAGGGGTTAGTTTGTATTTATTATTATTATTATTATTTTTTTTTTTTTGTTTTTTTTTTTTTTTATATATACAGTATATATATATAATATATATATATATTTTTTTTTGGGGGGGGTTTATATTAATTTATTTTTGAGTTTCCTCCCTAGACCTCCATCAAACTTAAATCAAAACATCTATTAGATCCCCCTTCGAAATTAATTTGTACATTTTTCGGTAGAAAAATTTCACGGCCAAAGGCCGTTTCCTCCACAATTACAGGCTCGCTATCGCTCGCCAGTTTTTTTTTTTTTTTTTTTTTGTTTTTTTTTTCTTTCTCCTATAGGGCATGAAAGGTCTTGATATTGGCAAATAAATGGGGCAAAAGGTCTAAAAATCGACAAACTAATGGGGGATAAGCATGAGGAAGAAAGGGGACCAGAAAAACGGTTCATGTCCCCTTAACCACAACAACATCAACAACTACTACTACTACTCCTACTCCTACTACTACTACTACTACTACTACTAAAACTACTACTACAAATCTAACATCAACGTCAATGATAATTAATATATTTGATAAAGTGTAGCAGTGTTGAATATAGCATTTTCACCAGCGTTATCATCAACAACATACTGTACACGATCATCATCATCATCATCATCATCACAATCATCATCATCATCATCATCATCATCACAGTATTATAACGTGCTATTGAAGTTAGCCAGTAAGTAGAAAACAATAACTAAAATTTAACGGGAAATAACTATAGCATTAAGGGGAGACAGACCGTTTTCCTGGACCGCCTTCTTCCTAATGTTTAGCCCCACTAGTTTTGAGATTTTAAGACGTTGGTTCCATTAGTTTGGGGATTTTATGACTTTTCACCCCATTTCTTTGTCAATATTAGGACTCTTCGTGCCATTTAGGTGTAATTTTAGGAGGAATCGGCCTTTGGCCGGGACATTTTTCTACCGAAAAATGTACAAATGTATCTTGAAGGGGGGTCTAGGGGGTATTTTTCTAAGCTTGATGGAGGTCTAGGGAGGAAACTATACAAAATATATGAATAAATGAATTAGTAGAGCAAACAAAGAGCCACTGTCCCCTTAATAATAACACCCACACATCAAATAATAATGCAGACCAACAAACACATTAAAGTATAAATGGAACATAGACATACAACACCCATGCAGAGTATTAGGTGCACAACTTCCATCCAGAAATAACGCATCGATACACAATTCCACATTTGGACGATTGGGTCAACATCAATAAAACAACAACAGCGACATTAATAGCAAATAGGGGAGACTGTTTTTTTTTTTTTATTTTTTTTTTTTGTATATTAATTAATTTATTCCTATATTTCTTAGTTTCCTTGCTAGACCTCCATCAAGCTAAGAAACACCTCCTAGACCCCCTTCAAGATAAATTTATAAATTTTTCGGTAGAAAAATGTCCCAGCCGAAGGCCGCTTCCTCTTAAAATTTCAGGGTCGCTATCGCTCGCCAGTAAAAAATCGACACCTAAATGGCACAAAAGGCCTTAACATTGACAATGAAATGGAGCGAAAGGTATTAAAATCGCCAATCTAATGGGCCGAACGTCATAAAATCTGAAAACAAATGGGGCTAAACACAAGGAAGAATGGGGACCAGAAAAACGGCCTGTCTCCCTTTAACCCTTTCAACACCGGGGATGTATTTTGTTTTTTATCGGCTATATTTAGACGATTTCAGGCAGTTTAGGAAGGATCTTGGGTAGTAAAAAGGGTTAATTCCGATAGTAAGTAGCCTCATAATTGCCACACTACCAATGCTAAGCCGAATAAGATCGTCTAAAAACAGCTAAAATAAAATATAGAAGAAATCACCGGTAAAGAAGGGGTTAAGAGACCATTCAGAACAAAGCATATCCACTCTCATATAACATAATTATATCAAATACAGGAGAATAGATAAGATGAAAGTAATACCACTTAACATAACATGAATAGTAAGTTAAACATGAGAGAGAGAGAGAGAGAGAGAGAGAGAGAGAGAGAGAGAGAGAGAGAGAGAGAGAGTAAAGTAAAGTAAAGTAAAGTAAAGTAAAGTATAACCTGCCAGCAAGAATACTCTCTAGACAAGGTACTCATAAGACGATGACATGGTTCCCACCTTCACTTGCACACCTTTACCTCTCCACACCTGCCACAACCTGCTTCTAACAATAACAACAAGAATAACAATACAATGGAAGGCACGAAACAATACAATACAATACAATAACTGACAAGACTCTGATAGGTACTTGTATATATTTACCTCGCCACACCTGCTACATATGTTCTCACCTGTCCAAACATGCAATAATAACAACAACATTACTACTACTACTACTACTACTACTACTACTACTACTACTACTACTACTACTACTACTACTACTGATAATAATAATAATAATAATAATAATAATAATAATAATACAAGGAACGATTCGATACAATACAAGTCAACACAATAATTTACAAGGCTCTGATTGGTCCTTGTACACCTTTACCTCGCCACACCTGCCACACCTGTTATTTACACGAATAGCATCCGTAGCAACAACAGCGATATGACAATAACATCTGAAAACTAATGGGGCTAAACATGAGGAAGAAGGGGGACCAGAAAAACGGCCCATTTCCCCTTCTGTACCGGCGACGTCAATTCATTTGAATTCAGCTACTTTTAGACGATTTTATGAGGCTTAGGAAGGATATGTGGTAGCTAATAGGATTCATTGAGATAGGTTGTAGCCTTTTGATTGGTAGACGTCCTTCCTAAGCTCAATAAAATCGTCTAATAGTTGCCAAAATATAATAAAAAGTAGATCACCGGTACAGAAGGGGTTAAACCTGCTTCCAACAGCAACAATGACGACAACAACAACAACAACCACGGCAACACAATTCGCAACAATACAATCCCTGACAAGTCTCTGGTTGCATTTTCCACACATTTAATTTTCACACCTGTCACATGTCTTTAGCCATCTAAACCTGCTGTTAAGGGAGCCCACCTCGCTCTTTTCTCTTTCTCTCCCTCTTTCTTTGGCTTGTATCCATTAGGCCCCATTCAGCCTACTATTTTAAGACGTTTACCCCTGTCAAAATTTTCCTGGCGAGCGGTAGCGAGCCAGCATATATATATTTTTGTTTTCCAGCAAGCTACATTTGCAAATTTTTCGATAGAAACATGTCTCCGGCGAAGCCGGATTTCTCCTTACAATGCTGGCTCGCTATCGCTCGCCAGGGAGAAATCGACACCTGGATGGGGATAAACGTCTTAAAACAGTTGGCTGAATTGGGCCGAATGGATACAAACCATGGAAAGACAAAACAGGAGAGAGAGAGATAAAAAAAGCCTGTGACCACCCTTAACATAATTATGTTCTCCTCTTACACCACCATCGACAATAGCAGTTATGCCGGAGAACAATGCCAAACAACTCAATAACTGATAAGGTGATGATTGCCACTTGCACACCTTTACCCTTCCACACCTGTATTAAAGGGGCCCACCTCGTTTTTTTATCTCTCTCTCTCTATCTGGGTTGTATTCATTTGGCCCTATTAAGACGTTTATTCCCATCCAGGTGTCGATTACCGCTCGCCAGCATATTTTTTATGTTTTTGACAGTAGGCTAAATTTTTAAGTTTTTCGATAGAAAAATTTATCCGGCGAAGCCGGGTTTCTCCATACAATGCTGGCTCTCTTTCGCTCGCCAGGAAGAAATCGACACCTGGATGGGGATGAACGCCTTAAAGCAGTAGGCTGAGTGGGGCTGAATGGATACAAGCCAGAGAAAGAGAGAAAAGGTGAGGAAACAAGCAGGTGACCCCCCCCCCCCTTAACCTGCCAAACCTGATTCCACCCCCCATATTACCAGTGGCAGCAAGAGGGACAACACCAAACAATAAAAGGCAACACCATAACTACCAAGGCTCTGATGGGCACTTTCTCAAATTTACCTCTCCACACCTGTTTTCACCTATACAAACCAACAAGAACAGCACCACCAACAACAATAACAACACTACCACCACCACCACCACCACCACCACCACCATCAACAACACCACCACCACCACCACCAACAACAACAACAACAACAACAACAACACCAACAACAACAACACCACTATCAACAACACCCCAGCACCACCACCACCAACAACAACACCAGCACCACCACCACCAACAACAACACCAGCACCACCACCACCATCAACAACACCAACAACAACAACACCACCACCACCACCACCACCAACAACAACACCACCACCAACAACAACACCAGCACCAGCACCACCATCAACAACACCAACAACAACAACACCAGCACCACCACCAACAACAACAACAGCAATGACAGTAACAACAACAACACCAGCACCACCACCACCATCAACAACACCAACAACAACAATACCAGCACCACCACCACCAACAACAACAGCAATGACAGTACGGTAACAACATTAACATCAGTGAACAATACGAAACTGCTTTTGACATCGGTAACACCAAACAAAATGAAGCAATATGATAACTGACAAGGCCCTGATTGTACTGTGCACACCTGTCACATGTGTTTTACCTGCAACAACAACAATATAATCAGTATAATGAAAACACAAAACAAAAAAACAATATGAAGCAATACAAGGACTTCACATGTCCTCTCCACACGTGTCACACATGTCTTCACCCGTCTAAATCTGCTTTCAACAACAACAACAACAGCAGCAACAACAAGAGCAGCAGTAGCAACAATAGCACCATCACGATCAGGAAATAATTTACCAGCAACACAATGACTTGACATGTCCCTTGATATTCTCTTTCACACCTTCACCTCTCCACACCTGTCTAAACCTGCTTTCAACAACAACTACAACAACAACAACAACAACAACAGGATACATTATGGAATAGCGCATCTTCACCCGTCTAAATACTAAATAGCGCATCTTCACCCGTCTAAATACTAAATAGCGCATCTTCACCCGTCTAAACTTAATTTTAACAACAACAAAAACAACATCGGGACACATTATGGAATAGCGCATTATGACAAGGTTGTGACAAGGATACCAATTATTACTTGTTGACCTCTTTCTTCACACCTGCTGTCATCTTAACCCCTTTCTGTACCGGCGACGTCTTTATTTATTATAATCTTGCCATGTTTAGACGATTTTGTGCAGTTTACGAAGGATCTGAGGTAGTAAAAAGGGGTAAGTGAGATAGTTCGAAGGCTGTTGCTTGCTGGAGGCCTTTTTTAAGCTTAATACAATTGTCTATTAGTAGCCATAATAGAGTTAATAGGATGGCAATGGCACTGTAAGGGTTTTGGCAATATCAATAGTAACATAGATAAGAAATAGAAGTAGCAAATATACAGTACATCTCCTCACCTATTCACCCCGGCTTTCAAATATACAAGCAAGATAGAACAGCAACAACAACAGCAATGGAAAGTGGATCATACATTCCCTGCGTGTTGCAAATGCTGCTCTAAAAGGGGTGGGGGGGGGGGGGTCATCTATTAAATATATATCATTTATAATTATGTGTAGGTGGGAACAATATGAATACTAAGTTCGGAAAAATCCATTCGTTCGTTTTGGGAGTGGGTGATCATCTGTTAATATTAAAGTTATGTGGAGGGGGAGGGGGTGATCATCTGTTTAATTAACGTTATATGGAGGGGGAGGGGGTGATCATCTGTTAATATTAAAGTTATATGGAGGGGGAGGGGGTGATTATTTGTTTAATTAACTTTATATGGAGGGGGAGGGGGTGATCATCTGTTAATATTAAAGTTATATGGAGGGGGAGGGGTTGATCATCTGTTAAATTAAAGTTATATGGAGGGGGAGGGGTTGATCATCTGTTAAATTAAAGATATATGGGGGGGGAGGGTTGGATCATCTGTTAAATTAAAGTTATATGGAGGGGGAGGGGGTGATCATCTGTTAAATTAAAGTTATATGGAGGGGGAGGGGGTGATCATCTGTTAAATTAAAGTTATATGGAGGGGGAGGGGGTGATCATCTGTTAAATTAAAGTTATATGGAGGGGGAGGGGGTGATCATCTGTTAAATTAAAGTTATATGGAGGGGGAGTGGGTGATCATCTGTTAAATTCAAGTTATATGGAGGGGGAGGGGGTGATCATCTGTTAAATTAAAGTTATATGGAGGGGGAGTGGGTGATCATCTGTTAATATTAAAGTTATATGGAGGGGGAGGGGGTGATCATCTGTTAAATTAAAGTTATATGGAGGGGGAGGGGGTGATCATCTGTTAAATTAAAGTTATATGGAGGGGGAAGGGGTGATCATCTGTTAAATTAAAGTTATATGGAGGGGGAGGGGGTGATCATCTGTTAAATTAAAGTTATATGTTTGTAGGTGGGAAAAATATGAATACTAAGTTCGGACAAAATATATTCGTTCGTGTTTGATAAATGTGTCTTGACAGGTAGACAGACACACCCCATTCTTACTAATGGACAGAACCATTAAGCTGGACTAACCTGCTGCACTGGCTACTGCAGGGTCATAACAAGCAGCCCAGGGATAGTGACAAACCTCTGTCTCTGTCTCTCTCCACAGCTGTTCACATTATGTCTACACTTGCTTTCAACTGACACCAACATTACTGAACACCACCACCACATTACCACACCAGTAAATAGCAACTACAGTACAACTAATAAAACACCAAAAACTTTAACAAGACACAGAGTAACACCAATAATATCAACAACTATAGCAACATTAAGGGAGGCCACCTCGCGTGTTTTCTCTTTCTCTCCCTCTCTCTTTGGCTTGTATCCATTCGGCCCTATTCAGCCTACTGTTTTACGACGTTTACCCCTATCCAGGTGTCAATATTTTCTTGGCGAGCGGTAGCGAGCCAGCATATATATATTTTTTTGACAGCAAGCTAAATTTGTACATTTTTCGATAGAAAAATGTCTCCGGCGAAGCCGGATTTCTCCATACAATGTTGGCTCGCTATCGCTCGCCAGGAAGAAAGCGACAGCTGGATGGGGATAAACATCTTAAAACAGTTGGCTGAATGGGGCCAAATGGATACAAGCCAGGGAAGGAGAGAAAGGTAATAAAAGCCGGTGACCCCCCTTAACATCACCAACAGTAACAACAACAACAACAACTAGAGGGGTACTCGGTAGAGCACATACCTCCGCCTACGCTGGCTGGTTCTTAGTCCTATATTTTCTTCTTGGTTTGGGTTCCAGGTTATGATCCGGATTGCCTCTTAAATTAGATAACTTCTTCCTTGGTGCTTATCCTATCTGCCCTCTACATTTTGTGAATCATGGAGCGAGGGCTAGAGAGAAATGGCGCTTAATAAGTAACCTGAACATTATTCTTTTAATTGTTATAATTAATATTGTTTCTATTAGTATTATTAATATTATTATTATTATTTTGTTATTATTATTGTTATTATTATTATTATTATTATTATTATTGTTTGTATTATTCTTATTCTTATTCTTATTAGTAGTAGTAGTAGTATTAGTATTAGTAGTATTTAATTTTTCCTATATTGGTATCTCTGAACATTGACCCTTTCGTACTCAGGCGGAGAATTCCAAGGTAGACAAAAAGACGATGACAAAGCTCCTACAGTCACTTACCCTCTACCGTACACCTGTTCTCGCCTGCCATCATGGGTTGCAACTAGTATTATCACAACAGAAAAGAGTGACAACAACAACAACACAACCCATAACAACAACAGTGATACAAAACCATAACAACAACAAAAGAAAAACAACAACAGTGATAACTATTACAAAAGAAATAGTGACAACAAGAACACAGACCATAGCAACAACAAAAACAAAAACAACAACAGTGACAACCATCACAAAAGAAAGAGTGACAACAACAACACAAGCCATAACAACAACAATGACAACAACGCTACCAATATAGTAATTGCAAAAACAACAACATTAATTAAAGCAGAAACAATTACAGTGACATCAACAACAACAATTTTTACAACAACAACAACAACAACAACAGTAGCAACAGTACGAAGCTACGCGTAGACAATGACAAAGCTCCTAGAATTATTTGCATTTTACACCTGTGCACACCTGTTTTAACATACCTGCATAATATTTATATATTAAGTTATTATTGGTGGTATATGAAATCAACCCAAAGAGATCAAAGAAAATGCAACTTGGTCGTACAATGTTAGAAATATGTTGTCAAATATTGTATATGTTTTAGTGTTTTTAGTTTAGAGGTGCATGGGGGCGGTTCGTTCGTGGCTACCCCTTCGGGGATCACGGCATCAGGCAATAGGTAGATAGATAGATAGATTAATTAAGTTTAGAGGTGAAGTTGGTTGGTGGGAAAAAAAACATAATAATTGACTGATATTGTATTGTAATATTTTTCACTTGTGCATTACTAAAAATATTTATTGTATAAATGACTAAACATGGTATAGAGTAATATATGTGTTGCTAAATGTTAGTTGCACTTAAACAATTTATCATGATATTGATAGGCATGAATACATTATATCTGGTATATAATTTCATGCATTATATTTTTAAGTTTTGGAATATTTATTATGTTCTCTCCACCAACCAACTTTACTCCTAAACTCGATTAATGACATTATTATTGTTGTATATAGTGATTATCTGTGTAGAGAGTAATTCATTGTAAGTATCATTATTTATCAAACTATCGGTATGTGATAAATAATAAAACCGTTCTCATCATATCTGGAATAAATACTTTATCAATGTTAGTAAATTCATAAACAAGCAAGACATTGTAAAATGTTATGGATTTATTAATGTTTAGTAAATTCGTAAACAGGCAAAAGATTTTAAAGTATTGTTGATAGATAATACATATAAAATGGATAAATAAATTATAATTTAATAGTAAAACAATTATGTACTTTATGAATGTTAGCAAATTCGTAAACAAGCTAGAAATTGTAAAATGTTATGGATTTATTTATGTTTAGTAAATTTATAAACAGGTAATGAACAGGAATGTAAATGTGTCTACGTTTATGAAGCCCACTCCCAGAATTATTCAGAAAGCAAAAGTGAATATTTTAGCATAAAACACAAATTGTTCTTAATATTTCTTCTTTTCTTCATATTTTGTCTTTCCTTTCCTATTTTTTCCTTCTTTAGATTTCCTCCTCTCTCCTTTTTTTTTTTTTTTTTTTTTTATTGTGTCTTCATATTATTCCGTATTTATTCGTTTATTCTTATTACCATCAGTTAGGTTCACCACTATTTTCTGTATATTTCTTTAATATAAAACAACAAATTAAAATATACAAAATAAATACAAGACCCGCCCACATAATTCATCGGGAACCTGAAGTGAGCAGTTTTACCTCAAAGATTATTTTATGGAGAAGGGGGGTCACCGGATTTTTTTTTTTTATCTTTCTCTCCCTTTCTCTTTTTCCCTGGCTTGTATCCATTCGGCCCCATTCAGCCAACTGTTTTAAGACGTTTATCCCCATCCAGGAGTCGATATCTTCCTGATGAGCGATAGCGAGCCAGCATTGTATGGAGAAATCCGGCTTCGCCGGAGAAATTTGTCTATCGAAAAATGTACAAATTTAGCTTGCTGTCAGAACAAAAATATATACAGTATATGCTGGCTCGCGGAAAATATTGACACCTGGATGGGGGTAAGCGTCTTAATACAGTAGGCTGAATGGGGCCGAGGTGTGGCAGAGTGGTCTTGCCACTGGACTGGTAATCCAATGGACCCGGGTTCGAATCCCAATATGTCAATGGGAAGATATTATTGGGATGGAATTTGTGCTGTACCTAGTATCAGTGCATTACCACAGCACACCGAAATGCCAAAAAAATACCCTCATTGTTCCCTGATTAAATCGCATTGTATGAATATTCCCATATTCAAAAATATGTTACAGGGGGGCAATGCCTAGTGAGTTAATTGCTCAATAGGTGGCGTTCTGAGAGTGAGGGTCCGAGCCTTGGGGATGAGACTGTGAAGCCCAGAGGCGGAGCAGCTTCAGAGATGGAATTGCTTCGAGCCGTGAGGCTTCGCATGTCTCACTCCCTAGACTGGAGCAAGACCTCACGGGCCTCTCCGTGTTCAGCGGTAGAGTGTAAAGGCTATCAGCCTATGCCCGAGAGGGAGTAGTTTGAATATAGAAAAAAAAAAAAAAAAAAAAAATTGGATACAAGCCAAAGAGAGAGGGAGAGAAAGAGAAAACAAAAAGTGAGGTGGGCTCCCTAAAAAAAACTAAGCATCGTAAATATTTGGCCAGCGCCCTGTCAATCAAAGACTTTATAGTGAGTTAGCGCTCCCAAGGCTTCGTAGCATACCACGGAATTTAAGAGAGGTCACCGGCTTTTTTTTATCTTTATCTCCTTTTCTCTCTTTCCCTGGCTTGTATCCATTCGGCCCCATTCAGCCAACTGTTTTAAGACGTTTATCCCCATCCAGGTGTTGATTTCTTCCTGGCGAGCGGTAGCGAGTCAGCATTGTATGGAGAAATATGGCTTCGCCGGAGACGTTTTTCTGTCGAAAAATGTACAAATTTAGCTTGCTGTCAAACCCAAAATATATATATGCTGGCTCGCTACCGCTCGCCAGGAAAATATTGACACCTGGATGGAGGTAAACGTCTTAAAACAGTAGGCTGAATGGGGCGGAATGGATACAAGCCAAAGAGAGGGAGAGAAAGATAAAAAAGCGAGGTGGGCTCCCTTAAGCATACTGAGAAGAACATTGTAAAATAAATAAATGTTCAGTCGGTTTCAACTGTTACGTTCTTCGGGGGATCTCTTGAGGTAGAGGTCCCGTAGTAGTAGTGGATTGAGTAGTATAATGACGTAGTATAATGACGTAGTATAATGACGTAGTATAATGACGTAGTATAATGACGTAGAAAAAGAGTAGTTTCATATTTGTACATCAACTATAAATAAATCAGTTACTAAGGGGTTCAATTTACCATCAGCTGGCAAAAGATGGGGTATATTAACTTACACCAGGAAGAAATCGACACCTTTTGAATAGTATCTTAGTGAAAGGGTTCATTTAGATTGTTAACCCTCTCCGATATATGACGCGATTTTGAGCCTATACTTTAATGGGATACTTTAAAGCCTTTGTTACCATCAGGGGTATTTAGAAACCTTTAGTTTAGTTACGTCAACCTTTGCAGTTGTCTTTGAGTTAGCTGTGGGCAGAAAACTAATTTTGGAGAGGCAATTATAAGAGTGAGAGAACTCTATTTCTTATTGTTAATCTGTCAACCTCTACGTCATAAA
>CM064495.1:51069192-51125061 GCA_032716605.1 Paralithodes platypus
CATCGGTATTACAAACTCCATCTACAGTGACCTCTGCCACGTATTTTGCTATAATTATCAAGGCTATGCATAGTATCAGAGTGGTCTTATGTCATACAGCTAAGTGTCCTGACTTTCAATTATTTATGCACAATACATAAAGTTATATAGCTAAAGGTCCGTTCTGAATAATTAATAATACATATTGTACATTAAGTGAAATATATCTGCACAGCTTGATATGCTGAGGTTTTGAGAGATGGATTATACGATGATTGGGATTACTATTCTTCTTAATCCTTACCATACCTGCTACTATTGCTAATATAGAACCCATGATAATCGGACCTATAAAATAAATCTAACATGATATTTTTGTGTTCCAGGTAGGTGAGCGTGTTGGTTGTTCCCGTGACTGTGTACGTGGCTGCTTCCGGTAAGTGCACAGTGAGAGACAGACAGCTTACAAATAACAGATACCGGTATTACATTAGTTGTTAAATTATATGTTTTCCTCTTTCATAATCAACATTATCATCACTCTTAGAGCCTCCTCCTTTCTCGTTCTTGTTTACTTCTGCATTTCTATTTTATATCTGGGATGTGAGCGCCACACGGATTTTCAGATACTACGCTGAGACATTCTGAAGTTGTTTTATCTGCCAATCGAGTTTCCCAGCCTATTTATTCTATTTTCAACTTTATGATTGCCTAATTAATATATTTTTATTTAATTTGTACTTATTGAAAGGGCTAGTGTGTGGTTTTGTTTTGGGGTCTTTGTGTAAGTACTCAAGGTTGGTTAGTGCCTCAAGTCTGTGATCAGACTATATTGTATCCGAAATGTTGATATTGTACACCATCTTCTCATTGTTTGAAAAAATCAGGTCTAGGGCATTTGTATCCCTCGTTGGTTCTGTGATGTGCTGGTTTAAGTTGAACAGATACCATAAATACAGTAGCACTTTTGTGTGCACACCACCATTTTGGTTTGATGTGTTCGGCATTATTTACTTAGCCTGTTCCATGCTATCCCACTTTCGGATCTCACTCCTCCATCTGTTTCTCTGTTTGCCTTTTCTCCTAAGCCTCACCTCTGTATTCCCATTTAGTTGTCCGTAACATCATTTAGTGGTATCAAGAAAACCATTCAATTGTCATCTGATTGAATGTTTTGAATTTCATTGCAAGAAATTGAGAATGTGAACGTAAGAAAGTGCGAAGGTGTGTGACTGTCCATTTCCTAATAATAAATCATTCATTTATCTTGGCGTTTTTTGTAGTTCTGCGGCCACCTCACCCAGGCTGGAAGCAGGGTTTGGTATTGACAAATAGTATTAATATTTTCACTATTATTTGTATTACCCCCGCCTAAGAAGTTGGACGGAGGTTATGTTTCCGCCTTCGTTTGACTGTCTGGTTGGCTGTAAACAAGATATCTTAGAAAGTTGTGAACTGACTTTCACGGAATTTGGTGGGCAGATAGGATATGCGCTAAGGAAGAAGTGATTCAATTTAGGAAGCGATCAAGAGATTTTCACATATTTTGGTGGGCATCTCACAAAGTTCTAAACCAATTTTCACGAAATTTTGTGGGCGGATAGGATATGCACCAAGGAAGAAGTGATTCAATTTAGGAGGCGAAACGGATCATATTCTGGAACCAGGATACAGAAGAAAATTTAGGCCTATGATATTAATATTTATTAGGTAAAGAACCAGCCAGCAATACAGCATAGACGGAGATAATATGTGCTCTAGTTAGTGCCCCTCTAGTTATTATTGTATTTCGTTATTCTATTACAGATTTATTATTTGTTATATGTTATCTATATAGAGATTTATTATTTGTTATATGTTATCTATATAGAGATTTATTATTTGTTATATGTTATCTATATAGATTTATTATTTGTTATATGTTATCTATATAGAGATTTATTATTTGTTATATGTTATCTATATAGAGATTTATTATTTGTTATATGTTATCTATATAGAGATTTATTATTTGTTATATGTTATCTATATAGAGATTTATTATTTGTTATATGTTATCTATATAGAGATTTATTATTTGTTATATGTTATCTATATAGAGATTTATTATTTGTTATATGTTATCTATATAGAGATTTATTATTTGTTATATGTTATCTATATAGAGATTTATTATTTGTTATATGTTATCTATATAGCGATTTTGAATTTTGACTTATGTTTCTGCATATTCAACATTCCTGCTGAAGCCTAATAACCTGTATGCTATAAACTTTTATCTGAGGGTGCAGAGGATGTTAGACACCTTGGAGTATTGTCTCCTTGGCAGGCATGATAAGAATCACGTTTATTGTTTATTATAATGTACAAATATTCTCGGGATTGTCCAAGAAGACTCGAATTCTTGCATGTTTTCCTCTTTATTACGATGGCTTGACTTAGGTTATGTGTCTATCTAATATTAGAAAGATTATATACGACGCCTCGAATGATTGACAATCGTTGTGGCCAAAGTTTATGACTTGACTCCAAGATATCCTACAAAATAGCATTGTTTATTTACATAATTGCTCTGCCTGCACATCTTGAAAATTATGCGGATTGTGAAGGGAGCAGTGTTTATTGTTGTTACTGAAATGTATTGTTGTATAATTGTTGTACCGGTACTTTACTAGTTCCTGATCTGCGTAGCTGCGTAGGATGACATAGCATATTAAGGGGAGACTGGCCGTTTGTTTGGTCTGTTAATTCATTTATTCATATATTGTTTTTAGTTTCCTCCCTAGACCTCCATCAAGCTTAGAAAAACACCCCCTAGACCCCCCTTCAAGATAAATTTGTACATTTTTCGGTAAAAAAATGGCCCGGCCGAAGGGCGGTTCCTCTTAAAATTGCAGGCTCGCTATCGCTCGTCAGGAAATAATCGATAATCGACACCTAAATGGCACGAAAGGTCTTAAAATTGATAACGAAATGGGGCAAAAGGTGTTAAAATCGCCAAACTAATGGGCCGAACGTCTTATAATTTCAAAACTAGTGGGGCTAAACATGAGGGAGAAGGGGGTGCAGAAAAACGATCTGCCTCCCCTTAACAGATAAAGCAATTGCAAACGATTGGGGCCTATCCACATCATCTAAAATCCTTAATATACATATCCTATCCTTCATAATGATAGATGGAGAAATGCAATAAAGTGAAATAAAATCTAAACAAATAAGTTAAGATAGCAATAAATGGGATCTAGCTAGGTCATCCAAGAACTTTACTATACAATCTAAAATAAAATAAATTCAGATAGCAATAAATGGTATCTAGCTAGGTCATCCAAGAACTTTACTATACAATCTAAAATAAAATAAATTCAGATAGCAATAAATGGTATCTAGCTAGGTCATCCAAGAACTTTACTAGGCCTATACAATCTAAAATAAAATAAATTCAGATAGCAATAAATGGGATCTAGCTAGGTCATCCAAGAACTTTACTATACAATCTAAAATAAAATAAATTCAGATAGCAATAAATGGGATCTAGCTAGGTCATCCAAGAACTTTACTATACAATCTAAAATAAAATAAATTCAGATAGCAATAAATGGTATCTAGCTAGGTCATCCAAGAACTTTATTATACAATCTAAAATAAAATAAATTCAGATAGCAATAAATGGTATCTAGCTAGGTCATCCAAGAACTTTACTATACAATCTAAAATAAAATAAATTCAGATAGCAATAAATGGTATCTAGCTAGGTCATCCAAGAACTTTACTATACAATCTAAAATAAAATAAATTCAGATAGCAATAAATGGTATCTAGCTAGGTCATCCAAGAACTTTACTATACAATCTAAAATAAAATAAATTCAGATAGCAATAAATGGTATCTAGCTAGGTCATCCAAGAACTTTACTATACAATCTAAAATAAAATAAATTCAGATAGCAATAAATGGTATCTAGCTAGGTCATCCAAGAACTTTACTATACAATCTAAAATAAAATAAATTCAGATAGCAATAAATGGTATCTAGCTAGGTCATCCAAGAACTTACTATACAATCTAAATAAAATAAATTCAGATAGCAATAAATGGTATCTAGCTAGGTCTCCAAGAACTTTACTATACAATCTAAAATAAAATAAATTCAGATAGCAATAAATGGTATCTAGCTAGGTCATCCAAGAACTTTACTATACAATCTAAAATAAAATAAATTCAGATAGCAATAAATGGTATCTAGCTAGGTCATCCAAGAACTTTACTATACAATCTAAAATAAAATAAATTCAGATAGCAATAAATGGTATTCTAGCTAGGTCATCCAAGAACTTTACTATACAATCTAAATGAAAATAAATTCAGATAGCAATAAATGGTATCTAGCTAGGTCATCCAAGAACTACTATACAATCTAAAATAAAATAAATTCAGATAGCAATAAATGGTATCTAGCTAGGTCATCCAAGAACTTTACTATACAATCTAAAATAAAATAATTCAGATAGCAATAAATGGTATCTAGCTAGGTCATCCAAGAACTTTACTATACAATCTAAAATAAAATAAATTCAGATAGCAATAAATGGTATCTAGCTAGGTCATCCAAGAACTTTACTATACAATCTAAAATAAAATAAATTCAGATAGCAATAAATGGTATCTAGCTAGGTCATCCAAGAACTTTACTATACAATCTAAAATAAAATAAATTCAGATAGCAATAAATGGTATCTAGCTAGGTCATCCAAGAACTTTACTATACAATCTAAAATAAAATAAATTCAGATAGCAATAAATGGTATCTAGCTAGGTCATCCAAGAACTTTACTATACAATCTAAAATAAAATAAATTCAGATAGCAATAAATGGTATCTAGCTAGGTCATCCAAGAACTTTACTATACAATCTAAAATAAAATAAATTCAGATAGCAATAAATGGTATCTAGCTAGGTCATCCAAGAACTACTATACAATCTAAAATAAAATAAATTCAGATAGCAATAAATGGTATCTAGCTAGGTCATCCAAGAACTTTACTATACAATCTAAAATAAAATAAATTCAGATAGCAATAAATGGTATCTAGCTAGGTCATCCAAGAACTTTACTATACAATCTAAAATAATAAATTCAGATAGCAATAAATGGTATCTAGCTAGGTCATCCAAGAACTTTACTATACAATCTAAAATAAATAAATTCAGATAGCAATAAATGGTATCTAGCTAGGTCATCCAAGAACTTTACTATACAATCTAAAATAAAATAAATTCAGATAGCAATAAATGGTATCTAGCTAGGTCATCCAAGAACTTTACCATACAATCTAAAATAAAATAAATTCAGATAGCAATAAATGGTATCTAACTAGGTCATCCAAGAACTTTACTAGGCCTATACAATCTAAAATAAAATAAATTCAGATAGCAATAAATGGGATCTAGCTAGGTCATCCAAGAACTTTACTATAAATATTCTCTAATACATTATTATAAAAATCTGTCGAGGTCATCCAAAAACCTTAAGGGAGCCCACCTCGCTTTTTTTCTCTTTCTCTCCCTCTCTCTTTGGCTTGTATCCATTCGGCCCCATTCAGCCTACTGTTTTAAGACGTTTACCCCCATCCAGGTGTCAATATTTTCCTGGTGAGCGGTAGCGAGCCAGCATATATATTTTTGTTTTGACAGCAAGCTAATTTGTACATCTTTCGATAGAAAAATGTCTCCGGCAAAGCCAGATTTCTCCAAATAATGCTGGATCGCTATCGCTCGCCAGGAAGAAATCAACACCTGGATGGTGATAAACGTCTTAAAACAGTTGGCTGAATGGGGCCGAATGGATACAAGCCAGAGAAAAGGAGAGAAAGAGAACAAAGCAGTTCCCCCCCCCCCCCACCCCTTAATATATTTATGTTGCTTGTTCTGCCTTGCCCTGGCTGTCCTCACTCAGCTGCTGCCCCTCTTGTTCTGTCTTCCACCCCTCTCTCCAGAATACACACACACACACACACACATGCCACACCTTCACCTGTCCCTAACCTTACCAACACCAACACACGTCGGGGGAGGGGGGGGGGGGTTAGAGGAAAAATCATGGACAGAGAGAGATAGAGAGAGAGAGAGAAGGAAGCAGAAGAGGGAGGGAGGGTGGGCGACTCATCTCCACCACCACCACCTCCTCCTTTCTTCACCACCACCACACTACCACCCACCTGTCAACCCACCTGCGCCGCTCACCCCTTCCACACCCCCACCCATGTCCCATACCCCCACCCACTTCCGCCCACAACCCCACCCGCCCACAAAGTTTCCGTGGGTGGTGGTCTCCAAGCTAGGTACCCCCATATAGATACGCCACCCATGTTTACCCCCTGCCCCCCTTTCCTCCCTTCCTGACCCTATCCCCTCTCCTCCCTCCTCCCACCCCCATCCCAACACCCACGTACAGTCAGGGTCAATAATCATGGGTACATTTTCCGATTAACACATGGGTATTCCTACTGTCATTCATTCGATTTTAGCATCCATTTGTTGCGGAACTATCTCGTTTTGGCCATACCCCATCACCCCAACAATTTCCATATTTTCGTCATTAACCTGACCTAACCTTGGGGCTGCCGCCCCCAGACCCTCACTGGTCTTAACTTTGATATAGAGGATGACAAAATACTAAAAATAAGGTGGAAAAGGAGAAAAAAAAAATAGATCTCCACTGATTCAAAATGAACGCCTTTCTCTTATTTAACCCACACAGTTCAATATTATATAATTTAATTTCCGTAGGTAATGATATATATAGAAATAATATATTAGCCATAAAGACTGTATATATGTTACATAGATTGATATATCTCGTGCATGTGTCAATCCGCTAAAATAACTAATCATGTAATGTCTCTTTGTCTTTGGTTATAGTAGAGGGTGTGTACAGTCACTTAGCCCACTATGTATCGTTCTTGGATAAAAATCATCTGAAGAAAGCCACAGCAGAAAGGCTTCATCGCATACTGAGAGAGTTGAATATAATGTTGTCACGATGAGTTTGAAATTGTGGAGGTTTTTATGTGAACTTTGACCCTGATTGTAGAAACCCCCCCCCCCCCCCCCCCACACACACACACCCTTTCCCCCACACACCTACACGCACACACACACTAGCTAACTCTCACATTTACACGAACACACACACTAACTAACTTTCTTTTATTATTTTTCTCTTTCGTGGCCATTATTTCAAACATGTTTTCGTGTTAGTAATATAATAAACGTATTTCAACTTAAGCATTTTCTTGATTTGGATAGTTGATACACAGTTGTAATTCATTAGATAAGGACAATATGTCCTGTAGGGTTAATAGTAATCAAATTTGTAATATATAAAGGCATGGGTAGCTAATTTATGGGACACTCGAATTTGTTTAGTAGGAGCAAACCCTAAGATACTTCTACTGGAAACATGGCCGTAAAACTCTTGCCCCTACACCCACATTATCCCCCCCCCCCCTTCCCCACACACACACGACCCCTACCTATCCAGACCCAGACCCTCCCACCTATCACACCCCCACCTACTGTATACCCCTTCCCCCTACACCCACTTTATCTACCCACCTACCACCCCTACCTATCCATACCCATACTCCCCTCCCACCCTCCCCCCCCCCCCCACCTACTGTATACCCCTTCCCCCTACACCCACTTTACCCCTCCACACCTACCTATTCAGACCCATACTCCCTTCCCTCCCACCTCCTCTTCCCCCCCCCCCATTTCTAACGCCCACTTACTCTATACCCCTCCATCCAACCACATTATCACGCCCCATCTACCACCCCTACCTGTGCAGACTCAATCACCCCTCCCTAACCCTCATCTATCACCTAACTATCTACACCCATTCTCATATCACCCCCCCCCCCCCCCCCCCCTCCCCTCCGACTCTTCCTACACACCCACCTGCACTAAAACCCCTCCCACTTCACCCACCTAGTCCCTTCCCACCTATTATCACCCCTCCCACCCACCTAAACCCTCATCCCATCCCTACCCCTCCCCTCCCCTCCTAACCCCCACCCCTATCCCTACCTCCCCCACCCTGTAACCCTATCCCTCCCCACATATCCCCCACCCCATCCCTACCTCCCCCACTCTATAACCCTACCCCACCACATATCCCCACCCCCATCCCTACCTCCCCCACTCTATAAACCCTACCCCTCACCACATATCCCCCACCCCCATCCCTACCTCCCCCACTCCATAACCCTACCCCTCACCACATATCCCCCACCCCCATCCCTACCTCCCCCCACTCCATAACCCTACCCCTCACCACATATCCCCCACCCCATCCCTACCTCCCCCCACTCCATAACCCTACCTCTCACCACATATCCCCCACCCCATCCCTACCTCCCCCCACTCCATAACCCTACCCCTCACCACATATCCCCCACCCCCATCCCTACCTCCCCCACTCCATAACCCTACCTCTCCCCACCTAACCCCCACCCTATCCCTACCTCCCCACTCTATAACCTACCCCTCCCCACCTATCCGTCCCCCCTAACCCCCCCCCCCCCTTTCTCCAACGCCCACCAACTGTATAACCCATTCCCCTTCACCCCCCTCACCAAACCCTATCCAACCGCCGCCGCCCCCCCCCCCCCCCACACACACACACACACACACACACACACTGCACGCCCACCTACCCCACAGACCCTTCAATAAACAGAACAGAACGGCCTTCCCTTTTCACCATTAAGGAGAAGCAACTTTATTCTGGCACCATTTCCGGGACCTATAGCCGATATTTCAGCTATCGGTTAATTTTTTATTTTTGTTGCCGACTTCTCGTTACTGTATGTACTGGAAAGATCTTAAGCTACCGATACTATGTCTAGGCATCTGTATGCTAAATGTTCCTAATTAACAACATATTTTGATACAACATTTCTGTTATAGCTATATAATCAAGATGCGAACTTTATTCTATATCGTCAGCTACATAAATACAGATATAATTAGATTTCTAAATTCTTAAAATAAAATAAAATAATAACTCAAACACTGCCACAATAAAATTGCCTGTACACTAAAGTTATACGAACACTTATACCAGCAAGTTTCCTTGAAATAATGTCAAGTATCCGATGATTTTACCTCTAGCATAGCGGCCATATTATAAACCTTAACACTGAAAACAAAAAATTATAAACAAAATATATAAAACTAAATGGCTATCTTGGGGAAACCAAATCCTGAGTGGTATCAAGTTTGTTGGTAATTCTACACTGGGTTCCTTAGTGTTCACTCTGTATGGGATAGACCGATAGACAACACTCCACCTTATGCTTAAGGGGGCCCACCAAGCTTTTTTTATCTTTCTCTCCCTCTCTCTTTGGCTTTTATCCATTTGGCCCTATTCAGCCTACTGTTTTAAGACGTTTACTCCCATCCAGGTGTCAATATTTTCCTGGCGAGCGGTAGCGAGCCAGCATATATATATTTTTTTTTTGACAGCAAGCTAAATTTGTACATTTTTCGATAGAAAAATGTCTCCGGCGAAGCCGGATTTCTCCATACAATGCTGGTTCGCTATCGCTCGCCAGAAAGAAATCGACACCTGGATGGAGATATAAGTCTTAAAGCAGTTGGCTGAATGGGGCCGAATGGATACAAGCCAGAAAAAGAGAGAAAAGGAGAGAAAGATAAACAAAAAACGGTGACCCCCCTTAATATTTTGTCCATTACTTATTAGTGTTCAATTATAGACAGTTAGATCGATTTGGTGGTTAATGGTGATTATAGGAACTACAGATGTTGTTAGTATAAAGAGTATCAAAGTTGGTGGTTAATGGTGATAATAGGAACTACAGATGTTGTTAGTATAAAGAGTATCAAAGTTGGTGGTTAATGGTGATTATAGGAACTACAGATGTTGTTAGTATAAAGAGTATCAAAGTTGGTGGTTAATGGTGATTATAGGAACTACAGATGTTGTTAGTATAAAGAGTATCAAAGTTGGTGGTTAATGGTGATTATAGGAACTACAGATGTTGTTAGTATAAAGAGTATCAAAGTTGGTGGTCAATGGTGATTATAGGAACTACAGATGTTTAGTATAAAGAGTATCAAAGTTGGTGGTCAATGGTGATTATAGGAACTACAGATGTTGTTAGTATAAAGAGTATCAAAGTTGGTGGTCAATGGTGATTATAGGAACTACAGATGTTGTTAGTATAAAGAGTATCAAAGTTGGTGGTCAATGGTGATTATAGGAACTACAGATGTTGTTAGTATAAAGAGTATCAAAGTTGGTGGTCAATGGTGATTATGGGAACTACAGATGTTGTTAGTATAAAGAGTATCAAAGTTGGTGGTCAATGGTGATTATAGAACTACAGATGTTGTTAGTATAAAGAGTATCAAAGTTGGTGGTCAATGGTGATTATAGAACTACAGATGTTGTTAGTATAAAGAGTATCAAAGTTGGTGGTTAATGGTGATTATAGAACTACAGATGTTGTTAGTATAAAGAGTATCAAAGTTGGTGGTCAATGGTGATTATAGGAACTACAGATGTTGTTAGTATAAAGAGTATCAAAGTTGTATATTTATCGATTTTGATGTCATTGAGTTACCCCAACATGAAGTCAAAATGCATACTTGTCCAAACCATGTATTTGACGAGCTTAACCTAAACTAACTCATTAACTTTTCACACACACACACACACACACACACACATACACACACACACTCTCTCTCTCACACACACACTCACACTCTCTATCTCTCTCTCTTTCTGTTAGCTCGAGCATGTATGTGTGTGTGTGTGTTTCTGGGAACAGATATTGGTGGGTTCAAGGGTACAATTGTCTCTTCTTGCGTAGATTTATACGTGATCATTGATTGGGACGACACATAATTTGTCCAGAATGTATTAGCTCCTTAAAAACACAATATTTTAGGTGTATAGTCGCGGTCATTAATTCTGAGGCATTTTGAAGTCTCGATGGTTCACTTTTTGGTAGATTTTGTATTTATTTATTTTTTATTTTTTTAGTTTCCTCCCTAGACCTCCATCAAACTTTAAAAAAACATCCATCAGAACCCCCTTTTACATTAATTTGTACATTTTTCGGTAGAAAAATTTACCGGCCGAAGGCCGGTTACTCTTAAGATTACAGGCTCGCTATCGCTCGCAAGGAAAAAAATCGACACCTACTGTAAATGGCACGAAAAGTCTTAAAATTGACAACGAAATGGGGAAAAGGGTATTAAAATCGCCAAACTAATGGGCCGAACGTCATAAAATCTGAAAACTATTGGGGGTAAGCATGAGGAAGAAGGGGGACCAGAAAAACAGCCCATGTCCCCTTAACGAACAGTGGAAATTCAAGTATCAGGTTACAACAAATATGACAAATATTAATTTCAGTCCGAGATAGCTTCGGAAATCTGTTGAAAGAATTAATTATCGCAACTGTACTATCAATAACAAAAAATCGTTCCCCCAACCAGCTACTGAATCAATCTGAAACACCTGGGGATCGAAAAACGAAGCATTTGTTGGGTGCAAATTATACTTTTTTTTAAGCCGGTATCACACGAGAGCTTTTATTGTCAACATTCGATGATCAACATTTTTCTGGCAACATTTCTAGAATATTTTACACTGGTATCGGAAACTAGACTGGTGATGGATGAATTTAGGTGACCGAAATATTGTAAATGTTGACCTAAGCTGCCAGACCAGTGTTGAGGATAAATGTTGAGGGGAAAAAACGCTCGTGTGATACTGGATTTAGATGCTTCGTATTCGACCCCCAGGTGTTTCGGATTCACACAGTGGCAGGTTGGGAGAACGGACTGTTGTCTTTGATAGTACAGTCGCGCTAATAAGTCATGTACCAGCTGTCATTACGTTTGGCTTGCTCTGTGCTGTATTAATGTCTGTCAGATGTTGAATAGGGTGGGTAAGTGTAGGAACATGTTTGTATATTTCACTTGATATGAAGAAATGAAGCTTAGATATTGCTGATACCAATTATTGATCAAAACATACTTGGTGCAGAGACATCACTTATTAGCGCAACTGTACCTGATGCCGAACACAGGTGAGGGTATAGCACCACAAGCACAGACATGCACACACACACATGCATACAGATACACACACATGAATACACTCACACCCCACCTGCATCTTAGCACTCCAAACATTACACCCCAAACTTCTTAGAGAGCGTCACAGCCCACCAGCCACCTTCACATATGGTGGTGTGTCTGCTAGTGTCAGTCTCTTGTACTCACACTAATGCCTTCATCAATACTAACACACACATACAGTACACACAACACACACACACAAACACACAACACACACACACAGTACACACAAACACACAACACACACACACAGACACATAACACGACACACACACACACAAACAAACACACAACACGACACACACATACACACACTTGCACCACAGCACACACAACACTAATGCCTTCACTGCTAACAAACACACACACACACACACACACTAATGCCTTCACTGCTAACACACACACACACACATATGCTCTCTCTCTCTCTCTCTCTCACACACACACACACACACACACACACACACACACACACACACACACACACATAACCACACCAATTTACCTCTCACCTTTTTCTGATAATTGTAATATATGAGGTACAATCAGGGCAGGGGTAGAAAAATTGTTAGACCCTTAGATAAGACGGTGAGGGTAAAAAAGGCAAGCAAGTAAATAACACACCCAGACACCATAACAGTAATGATTTAAAACACATTACATTATACATCGGTCTCGGGGATAATGAGGATGGTGGTGATGATGATGGTGGTGGTGGTAGTGGTGATGATGATGATAATGATAAGACACCACACTAGTAATGATTTAAACACATTAAATTATTCATTGGTCTCAGGATAATGAGGATGGTGGTGGTGGTGGTGATGATGATGATGGTGGTGGTAGTGGTGATAATGATGATAATATTGATAAGACACCACACTAGTAATGATTTAAACACATTAAATTATTCATTGGTCTCAGGATAATGAGGATGGTGGTGGTGGTGATGATGATGATGGTGGTGGTGGTAGCGGTGATGATGATGATAATGATGATAATGATAAGAAACCACACTAGTAATGATTTAAAACACATCACATTATACATCGGTCTCAGGGTAATGAGGATGGTGGTGGTGGTGATGATAATGATGATGATGGTGGTGGTAGTGATGATGATGATTATAATTATAAGACACCACACTAGTAATGATTTAAACACATTACATTATTCATTGGTCTCAGGATAATGAGGATGGTGGTGGTGATGATGATGATGGTGGTGGTGGTAGTGGTGATAATGATGATAATATTGATAAGACACCACACTAGTAATGATTTAAACACATTAAATTATTCGTTGGTCTCAGGATAATGAGGATGGTGATGGTGGTGGTGATGATGATGATGGTGGTGGTGGTGGTGGTGGTGGTGGTGGTAGTGGTGATGATGATGATAATTATAAGACACCACACTAGTAATGATTTAAACACATTCAATTATTCATTGGTCTCAGGATAATGAAGATGGTGGTGATGATGATGGTGATACAATTTATAGTCTATTTTTCACCTGGAAGAAAATTCGACCTCTTAGCAGCTGAGTTCTTGATACTCAATGCATCAATATGACACTATTCTGCATCATAATAAGGCAATGTTTTCACAATTAATAACAAACCTTACTTACAATAAAACCTCTATCGCTGTATGCTGCCACCTTAGATATTTAGTATAAACATCACTACTTTATATCTCTGCCATCTCCACTATTACACCTTCCTTCCATATCTAATAAAAAACATTGTTGTATCTCCACTACTCCACCTCACATCCAATTATCTCAAAGTTCTATACTATATCCACCCCACTTCCAATTATCCTAAAGTTCTTCTATTCTGTCTCCACTACTCCACCTCAGTTCCAATTACCGTAAAGTTGTATTATATCTCCACTACTCCACCTTACTTCCAATTACCCTAACGTTGTATTATATCTCCACTACTCCACCTCAGTTCCAATTACCGTAAAGTTGTATTATATCTCCACTACTCCACCTCAGTTCCAATTACCGTAAAGTTGTATTATATCTCCACTACTCCACCTCAGTTCCAATTACCGTAAAGTTGTATTATATCTCCACTACTCCACCTCAGTTCCAATTACCGTAAAGTTGTATTATATCTCCACTACTCCACCTCAGTTCCAATTACCGTAAAGTTGTATTATATCTCCACTACACCTTACTTCCAATTACCGTAAAGTTGTATTATATCTCCACTACTCCACCTCAGTTCCAATTACCCTAAAGTTGTATTATATCTCCACTACTCCACCTCAGTTCCAATTACCGTAAAGTTGTATTATATCTCCACTACTCCACCTCAGTTCCAATTACCCTAAAGTTGTATTATATCTCCACTACTCCACCTCAGTTCCAATTACCGTAAAGTTGTATTATATCTCCACTACTCCACCTTACTTCCAATTACCGTAAAGTTGTATTATATCTCCACTACTCCACCTCACTTCCAATTACCCTAAAGTTCTTCTATGCTATCTCCACCTCAACTGCCACTACTTTTGGCTCGTTCTGTGCTGTATTAGTGTCTGTTAGATGTTGAATAGGGTGGGTAAGTGTAGGAACATGTTTATATTTCTCACCCGAAATGATTAAATTAAGTTTTAGGTATTGCTGATACCAATTATTGATCAAAATATAGTTAGTGCCGAGACAGCACATATTTGGTCGACTGTACAGTACTTTAAATGTTCTCCAATAACCCCCCCCCCCTCATCTCCTCAATGCTATTGTATTCCTCCAATTCGCAACAGATAAGGGAATACTTATACTGTGAAACAATAAAGACTGAACGTTAGGAACTTTGAATAGTAACGTAATGTGAGCTATGTTGAATCTGCTGATGATGAGAACTATTGCTTATGATTATATAAAACATTGAAGGTGTTTGGTGTTGGAGTGAAATACATACAAATAGATTGGTATGATACTGTAAAACACAGGGCAACTTTTCAAGAACAGAGACAAAGGAAAACAAGGAATACATAGCTCAGTACAATACCTCTCACCCGACGGAGGAAGACAAAAAACAATACCTCTCACCCGACGGAGGAAGACAAAAAACAATGGCTACCCGAGACAGACTAACGACAAAAAGTTCAATTAACGCCGTACAGCCTTGGGGTCCTTCCAATTACCACCCCCGCAGAGCCGACCAATTGCAGGATCACGGTGGTGGTACTGGCATTTGGGTTTTTCTGGACCTCCTTCTCCCTCATGTTTAGCCCCATTAGCTTTGAGATTTTGAGACTTTCGGTCCATTAGTTTGGGGATTTTAAGGGGAGGTGTGGTGGAGTGGTCTTGTCGCTGGACTGGTAATCCAATGGATCCGGGTTCAAATCCCGATATGTCAACGGGAAAATATTATTGGGATGGAATTTGTGCTGTACCTAGTATCAGTGCATTACCATAAAGTCCACCGAAACGCCAAATAAATACCCTGATTGTTCTCTGATTAAATAGCACTGTATGAATATTCCCATATTCAAAATATGCTACAGGGGGACAATGCCTAGTGAGTTAATTTCTCAATAGGTGGCATTCTGGGAGTGAGGGTCCAAGTCTAGGAGGTGAGACAGTGAAGCACTGGAGCAAGGCAGCATCAGAGATGGGGCTGCTTCGAGCCGTGAGTGAGCAAGTAAGCCCCATGCATCCTGCGAAGGCTAGATGGCAGGGGCTGGTTGCAGCTAAAAGTGCTTCACATGTCTCACCCCCTAGACTGGAACGAGACCTCACAGGCTTCACCGTTCGTAATGGTTGAATGTACAGGCTCTCAGCCTATGCCCGAGAGGGAGTAGTTGGAATATAGAACAAAAATTAAAATACATACAGTATATTTGTCAATATTAGGACTTTTCGTGTCATTTAGGTGTCGCTTTTTTCCAGGCGAGCGATAGCAAGCCTGTGATTATAAGAGTAAGCGGCCTTCGGCCGGGACATTTTTCTACCGTAAAATGTACAAATTTAACTTGAAAGGGAGTGTATGGGGTGTTTTTTTACAGGGAGGAAACTAAAAAATATATAAAAATATAAAAAAATAAGGAAATAAATAGGCCCGTCTCCCCTTAACTCTGTAGTATCCAGGTTGATCTTTTTGGATTCTTATGTTTCATCCTATTAGTTTGACCATTTTTAGATGTTTTAGTTTGGCGATTATAAGACATGTCGCTCCATTCAAGTTCATTTGTTTTACCTGGCAATTAGTAGCGAGTCTTTCCATTTAGAATAAGGTGACCTTTGGCCGAGGCATTTAAGTTTGAAAAGGGTTCTGGGGAGTCTGTTTCTAAATCAAGGAGGTTTAGGAGAGCAAACAAAAATCATTGCCAGTGGAAAGTAGGGCAATCTAATATAAACTGTCTTCGTAGCGCAATGGATAAATGCACCGAATTTCGGTGTAAGCATCCTAGGTTCGAATCCCTGGACTGCCACATGTATTTGTTGATTTAATTAATTGAGTTTAGGAGTAAAGTCGGTTAATGGAGGTAACATAATAAATAAATGTCAGGATTTTTGTTTTTAAATAAACAACACTCCTCCTCCCTCCTCCCCCCCCCCCCCCCATTCCGTGCATCCTAGGGGTCCTACCGATGTACCACCCGCGCAGAGCCGCACAATTGCAGGCTCACATTGGCCACGTAAATTGAATCTCTTACCAGCCGTCTTCCACTAAAGGTTGAGTGGCCAAGCGCTCGTGTGATATCTGCTTAATGAAGGTAAATACACATCTCCCTTTAAGGGGGGTGACCTGCTTTTGTTCTGTCCTTTTCTATCTTTCTCTGGCTTGTATCCATTTGGCCCCATTCAGCCTAATGTTTTAAGACGTTTATCCACATCCAGGTGTCAATTTTTTACTGGTGAGTGGTAGCGAGCCAGCATATTTTTTATTTTTGTTTGACAGCAGGCTAAATTTTTACATTTTTCGATAGAAAAATTTCTCCGGCGAAGCCGGATTTCTTCATATAATGCTGGCTCGCTTTCGCTCGCCAGGAAGAAATCGACACCTAGATGGGGATAAACGTCTTAAAATAGTTGGCTGAATGGGGCCAAATGGATACAAGCCAGAGAAAGAGAGAAAAGGACAGAAATAACAAAAAGCAGGTCACCCCCCTTAAGCCCGTTTTCCAGGATAAACCCCATCACGGTCGGGTGTAAATGACTATAGTGTTCCTAGCCAATCAGTATAAAAGATTAATGTGGCGGGAAAAAAAAGTTGCGAGGAAGAAGCGTTGAGGTGCAAGTCCGCCATTACACCCACATTACTCGGATTAAGGGGGCTCACCTCGCCTTTTTTTCTCTTTCTCTCCCTCTCTCTTTGGCTTTTATCCATTGAGCCCCATTCAGCCAACTGTTTTAAGACGTTTATTCCCATCCAGGTGTCGATATTTTCCTAGCGAGCGATAGCGAGCCAGCATTATATGGAGAAATCCGGCTTCGCCGGAGACATTTTTCTATCGAAAAGTTTACAAATTTAGGTTGCTGTCAAAACAAAAATATATATATGCCGGCTCGCTACCGCTCGCCAGGAAAATATTGACACCTGGATGGGGTTAAACGTCTTAAAACAGTAAGCTAAATGGGGCCGAATGGATACAAACCAAAGAAAGAGGGAGAGAAAGAGAAAAAAGCAAGGTCGGCTCCCTTAAGGACACCCCGGAGTTTCTATTATGGGGGGGGGGGGAAGAATGGATGGGGGTGGGTGAGGGGGGGGGGGGGGTGAGAGGATTTTGATCATTATTGGGGTGTGTGGGGAGGTTTCGGGGTTTTATAACTTTCTGGACGCCCTTCTAATTTATTCTTGCTATATTTAGGCGATTTTTGCGCAGTTTATGAAGGAGAAGTGGTAGTTAGAAGGGTTAAGTGAGATAGTTTATGAAGGAGAAGTGGTAGTTAGAAGGGTTTAGTGAGATAGTTTATGAAGGAGAAGTGGTAGTTAGATGGGTTAAGTGAGATAGTTTATGAAGGAGAAGTGGTAGTTAGAAGGGTTAAGTGAGATAGTTTATGAAGGAGAAGTGGTAGTTAGAAGGGTTTAGTGAGATAGTTTATGAAGGAGAAGTGGTAGTTAGAAGGGTTAAGTGAGATAGTTTATGAAGGAGAAGTGGTAGTTAGAAGGGTTTAGTGAGATAGTTTATGAAGGAGAAGTGGTAGTTAGAAGGGTTAAGTGAGATAGTTTATGAAGGAGAAGTGGTAGTTAGATGGGTTAAGTGAGATAGTTTATGAAGGAGAAGTGGTAGTTAGATGGGTTAAGTGAGATAGTTTATGAAGGAGAAGTGGTAGTTAGATGGGTTAAGTGAGATAGTTTATGAAGGAGAAGTGGTAGTTAGATGGGTTAAGTGAGAGTTTATGAAGGAGAAGTGGTAGTTAGATGGGTTAAGTGAGATAGTTTATGAAGGAGAAGTGGTAGTTAGATGGGTTAAGTGAGATAGTTCGAAGCCTGTTAATTGCTGGAGGTCCTTTTTAAACTGAATAAAGTCTTCTAATAGTAACCAGATTAAAGTTAAAAGGACGGCACCGGTACTGAAAGGGTTAACATTCTTCAGCCAAGATCTACGCCACAGGGTCTGGTTGCCATGGTAACCAACAACGACACTGGCCCATGTTTTGTTGTCGGAAGGCACCATCACAACAATTCACCAGTTGCGAGTTTTCGTTCTTTAAGGAAGTTGGAGACGTAAACATCGATATTTAGCAGAATTACTGGCTAAAATAAGGTTGTATTTCATTTATATATATACATAAAACCCAATTCAACATACTCTTTAGCTATCAGAAACCTACATTATTACTGCATTTTTGTTTACTATCGATGTCTACAGCTCCAACTTCCTTATAGCCTGAAACTCGCAAGTGGTCAATAACAATAGCATATAATGGACGATGGACAGTAGACATCTGGTGTTGAAATTTGTCCCTTCTGTACCGGTTACGTCTTTTTAACCCCTTCAGTACCGGTGCCGTCCTTTTAACTTTATTTTGGCTACTATTAGACGATTTTATTGAGTTTAAACAGGGCCTCCAGCAATGAACAGGCTTTGAACTGCCTCACCTAACCCTTTTCACTACCACAGATCCTTCTTAAACTGTCCAAAATCGTCTAAATATAACTAGAATAAAATAATAAAAAACGTCTCCGGTACAGCAGGGGTAACCACACACTTACCCGGCCCCACAGACCAATTACACCCATATTACCCGGATTATAGACACCGCGGGGGTTACTATTACACGGCTGGGGGGGGGGGGGGGAACACATTTACTTGAGGGGAGATGGGTCGTTTTTCTGGTCCCCTTTCTCCTTCGTGTTAAGCCCCATTTGTGTTGAGATTATATGACGTTCGGTCCATCAGTTTGGCGATTCTAACACCTTCCGCCCCATTTCGTTGTTAATTTTAAGACCTCTCCTGTCATTTAGGTGTTTATATTTTCCTGGCGAGCGATAGCGAGCCTGAAATTTTAAGAGGAACCTGCCTTCGGCCGGGACATTTTTCTATCGAAAAATGTACATAATTATATTATATATATATATTATATATATATATATATATATATATATATATATATAGGGGGTGTTTTCTCGCGAGGAAACTAAGAAATAGAGGACTAAATAAATTAATAGAACAACAAAATCGGCCCATCTCCCCTTAATAATATGTCTCAACTTGGAGACTGTACGATGTTTAGTTGTCCGTAACTCAAGCTACGAGTTGATGACGATATGAATCCCCCCCCCCCCCCCCCCCCCCCCGACTCATTGTCAGGATACTGCAGAAATACGGGAACGTTGAGATAACTCAAGATACACTCCGGTGATTGAAGACAAACTGGACTTGACGAATTTCTGATCCGCAATTCGCCTTCACTATCCACTGTGCTACGCCTCCACCTACCATGTCTTTTGTTAACTTAAGGGGGGTGACCTGCTTTTTGTTATGTCTGTCCTTTTCTCTCTTTAGCTTGTATCCATTTGGCCCCATTCAGCCAACTATTTTAAGACGTTTAATCCCATCTAGGTATCGATTTCTTCCTGGCGAGCGATAGCGAGCCAGCATTATATGAAGAAATCCGGCTTCGCCGGAGAAATTTTTCTATCGAAAAATTTACAAATTTAGCCTGCTGTCAAAAAAAACCCAAATATGCTGGCTCTCTACCGCTCACCAGTAAAAAATGGACACCTGGATGGGGATAAACGTCTTAAAACAGTAGGCTGAATGGGGCCAAATGGATACAAGCCAGAGAAAGATAGAAAAGGACAGAACAAAAACAGGTGACCCCCCTTAATAGAAACACTTAGTCTTAGCCAGAATGGAAAAAAAAAAGTTATAATTTTACTGGAGGAGTTACTGGAGATGGTTTTACACTCCTTATTTATGAACCGTTTCCTTTGCTAGGTAATATAGTTTAATTGTTGCCCAAATTATATGAATGGCGTCATCGTATTGCAAGGTTTAAGCCCGAGTCACACGACCACTTATGGTAACATCAACATAGGTTATATTTAAATGTTATTGATTCTTGTAATTGGAAAATTTATATGTATATAGCATATATATATATATATATATATATATATATATATATATACAGTTGATGTACCGTATACAGATGTGAATGTTATATTTAGCTTTGTGGATTTTGTTTAATCAGATAAAAGTGACATTGTTGTGTTGCAATTGCAGAAATGTAAAACAAATGTTGGTGATATATGCACATGTGGGCGATGCGTTGTGGGCAGGGAGATATTTATAGGACAGGTATAGTTATGGACAAATTGCCATGTAAGAATAAGCAGTAAAATATGTAAACAAATATTTGCTAGTCGTCATACATTTAATGATGATGATGATGATGATGATGATTGCGATACTAATTATGTTGGTGATGTTAATAATGTTAATGATGGGGATAGAATATAAGTTATGATGGTGACGAAGATGATAAATACGATTGTCATGATGCTGATGGTGACTTTAAATCCTAGACTACCCGTGAAACCAACCAACTCCTCAACGAGACAATGGGGACTGGGAATTAACGGGAGATTTCCACCTGGAGGATTTTTTTCTGGACCCCTTTCTCCCTCATGTTTAGTCCCTTTGCTATTGAGATTTTAAGACGTTCGCCCCATTAGTTTGACGATTTTAAGAGCCCTCGCCCCATTTAAGTCAATTTTAAGACCATTCGTGCCATTTAGGTGTCGATTTTTTCCTGGCGAGCGATAGCGACCCTGTATTTTAAGGGGAATCGGCCTTCGGCCGGGACATTTTTCTAACGGAAAATGTACAAATTTGTCTTGAAAGGGGGGGTTTTTAATTTAGGGAATGTCTATGTACTAAAACCTCCATAATACAAAGTGTATACAAACCAACATATCTGCTCAAGTTTGATGATTACCAATCTGCTTCAAGTTTGATGATTACCACAATATCTGCTTCAAGTTTGATGATTACCAACATATTCTGCTTCAAGTTTGATGATTACCAACATATTCTGCTTCAAGTTTGATGATTACCAACATATTCTGCTTCAAGTTTGATGATTACCAACATATTCTGCTTCAAGTTTGATGATTACCATATTCTGTCAAGTTTGATGATTACCAACATATTCTGCTTCAAGTTTGATGATTACCAACATATTCTGCTTCAAGTTTGATGATTACCAACATATTCTGCTTCAAGTTTGATGATTACCAACATATTCTGCTTCAAGTTTGATGATTACCAACATATTCTGCTTCAAGTTTGATGATTACCAACATATTCTGCTTCAAGTTTGATGATTACCAACATATTCTGCTTCAAGTTTGATGATTACCAACATATTCTGCTTCAAGTTTGATGATTACCAACATATTCTGCTTCAAGTTTGATGATTACCAACATATTCTGCTTCAAGTTTGATGATTACCAACATATTCTGCTTCAAGTTTGATGATTACCAACACATTCTGCTTCAAGTTCTTGGTGATATCTGAGTAACCTAGATGAAGACTTGACAATTTACCGTGAGCTAAGAAAATACAGACTATAGCTCCTTAATGGGGGGTGACCTGCGTTTTGTTATTTCTGTCCCTTTCTCTCTTTCTCTGGCTTGTATCCATTCGGCCCCATTCAGCCAACTATTTTAAGACGTTTATCCCCATCTAGTTGTCGATTTCTTCCTGGCGAATGAAAGCGAGCCAGCATTATATGAAGAAATCCGGCTTCGCCGGAGAAATTTGTCTATCGTAAAATGTAAAAATTTAGCCTGCTGTCAAACAAAAATAAAAAATATGCTGGCTCGCTACCGCTCACCAGTAAAAAAATTAACACCTGGATGGGGATAAACATCTTAAAACAGTAGGCTGAATGGGGCCAAATGGATACAAGCCAGAGAAAGATAGAAAAGGACAGAACAAAAACAGGTCACCCCCCCTTAAAGGCGAGGGTTTAAACAGAAATAACAAAACAAATAAATAGATAAATAAAACAAATACAACCACTCCAGACCAGGTCCAGGAGCCGGAACCATGAGGACTATTACCGGAACCATGAGGACTATTACCGGAACCATGAGGACTATTACCGGAACCATGAGGACTATTACCGGAACCATGAGGACTATTACCGGAACCATGAGGACTATTACCGGAACCATGAGGACTATTACCGGAACCATGAGGACTATTACCGGAACCATGAGGACTATTACCGGAACCATGAGGACTATTACCGGAACCATGAGGACTATTACCGGAACCATGAGGACTATTACCGGAACCATGAGGACTATTACCGGAACCATGAGGACTATTACCGGAACCATGAGGACTATTACCGGAACCATGAGGACTATTACCGGAACCATGAGGACTATTACCGGAACCATGAGGACTATTACCGGAACCATGAGGACTATTACCGGAACCATGAGGACTATTACCGGAACCATGAGGACTATTACCGGAACCATGAGGACTATTACCGGAACCATGAGGACTATTACCGGAACTATGAGGACTATTACCGGAACCATGAGGACTATTACCGGAACCATGAGGACTATTACCGGAACCATGAGGACTATTACCGGAACCATGAGGACTATTACCGGAACCATGAGGACTATTACCGGAACCATGAGGACTATTACCGGAACTATGAGGACTATTACCGGAACCATGTGGACTATTACCGGAACCATGAGGACTATTACCGGAACTATGAGGACTATTACCGGAACCATGAGGACTATTACCGGAACCATGAGGACTATTACCGGAACCATGAGGACTATTACCGGAACCATGAGGACTGTTACCGGAACCATGAGGACTATTACCGGAACCATGAGGACTATTACCGGAACCATGAGGACTATTACCGGAACCATGAGGACTATTACCGGAACCATGAGGACTATTACCGGAACCATGAGGACTATTACCGGAACCATGAGGACTATTACCGGAACCATGAGGACTATTACCGGAACCATGAGGACTATTACCGGAACCATGAGGACTATTACCGGAACCATGAGGACTATTACCGGAACCATGAGGACTATTACCGGAACCATGAGGACTATTACCGGAACCATGAGGACTATTACCGGAACCATGAGGACTATTACCGGAACCATGAGGACTATTACCGGAACCATGAGGACTATTACCGGAACCATGAGGACTATTACCGGAACCATGAGGACTATTACCGGAACCATGAGGACTATTACCGGAACTATGAGTACTATTACCGGAACCATGAGGACTATTACCGGAACCATGAGGACTATTACCGGAACCATGAGGACTATTACCGGAACCATGAGGACTATTACCGGAACCATGAGGACTATTACCGGAACCATGAGGACTATTACCGGAACTATGAGGACTATTACCGGAACCATGTGGACTATTACCGGAACCATGAGGACTATTACCGGAACTATGAGGTCTATTACCGGAACCATGAGGACTATTACCGGAACCATGAGGACTATTACCGGAACCATTAGGACTATTATTACCGGAACCATGAGGACTATTACCGGAACCATGAGAGGACTATTACCGGAACCATGAGGACTATTACCGGAACCATGAGGACATTACCGGAACCATGAGGAGGACTATTACTGGAACCATGAGGACTATTTGTAGAAAGATGGGCCTCTTCTGGAGTGTCCATTCTGTCACTCTCGATTGCTGGTACGACATGTAGAGCTTATCTTCACCACACAAATAGTAATTCAAGGGGTAATGTTTAAGGGAAGGTATTTAGTTTGTTCCCTAGACCTCCATCAAGCTTAAAATTACACCCCCTTGAGTCTCTTTCAAGATAAATTTGTACATTTTTCGGTAGAAAAATGTCCCGGCCGAAGGCCGGTTCCTCTTAAATTACAGGCTCGCTATCGCTCGCCAGGATAAAATCGACATCTGAATTGCACGAAAGGTCTTAATATGGGGTGAAAGTTCTTAAAATCGCTAAACTAATGGGGCAAACGTTTTATAATATCAAAAGCAATGGGGCTAAACATGAGGGAGAAAGGGGTCAAGAAAAAAATCCCTCAAGTGGAGATCTCCCCTTAAGTATGTATCTATACAAGGCAGGGGACACTCAACCCAATCTAATAGAACCATGTTACCACCTTCAAATCAGATGTCTTAACTTCCGACAGTCTAAGTACATATACAGTACATACGATGGTCATTCCAAATTGTGTTACTCCCAATTTCAGCAGGGTTAGATATGCAGGGTTTTCATCCAGCAAAACTGCCACTGGGGACTTACTTCTTGTAGAGTATATGCGTTTGTAGGTTAATATTTAAGTCATCTTCTAAACAGATAGGGTAAAAATAGACCTTTATTTTTGCCCCCTCCCCCCCCCCCCCCCCCCCCCCACCCACCCACCCACCCACCCACCCAGCCACCTTACCCATCTACTCACCCACTCAATTATCCTCAGCAAAGTACCGGTATAGCTTTTAAGGTGAGATGGGTCGTTTTTCTGGGCCCCAGTTTTCCTTATGTTTAGCCCCATTAGTTTTCATATTTTAAGACGTTCGGCCCATTACTTTGGCGATTTGAAGACCTTTCGCCCCATTTTCTTTGTCAATATTAAGACTTTGTGTCATTTAGGTGTCTTTTTTTTCCTGGCGAGCGATAGCGAGCCTGTAATGTAAGAGGAAGCGGCCTTCGGCCGGGACATTTTTCTATCGACAAATGTTCAAATTTATCTTGGGCGGGTGTTTTTTTAAGTTTGATGGAGGTCTAGGGAGGAAACTAAGCATATAATACAAAATACATAAATGACTCATGAGCAAATAAATTCGGCCATCCCCTCTTCATGGCCTTCATCGTTTGGACATAGAGATAAAGGCGGGTGATCACGAAGTATCTTGTAAATGAATACTTTATGCTGAAGCCGGATGGACGCTTATTTACCTCCGTGTGCTTAGGCTCTGATCCATAATGTAAAGTAAACACATTAAATCGGTTACTGTTGTTGCATGAGAAAGGACATGGAATCTATAAATAAGTCCTGCAAGGGCAAGAAATGGTATCAACCCACAACTCCATGTCTTTAATGCTTCCAAAACCCAATTTCTCCATCTTACTACCCGTCCGGAACTCCCAGAGACTATCCCTTATTCTTCAACAATACAAAAATCAATCCTTCATCGTCTCTCAATATTCTTGGTGTCTCTTTTTCTTCTGCTCTCACTGGGAAGGACCATATTACCAGTCTTGCTATGGCAGTCTCCCAGAAGCTGGGTGTGCTCAACCGCCTCAAGGGGTTCTTTACCCCTGCGCAACTTCTTGCTCTGTACAAGGGCACAGTGCGTCCTTGTGTAGAGTATTGTTCACATGTGTGGGGAAGATCCTCTCACGCCGCACTCCTAGACAAAGTAGAAAGGAAGGTCTTTCGTATCATTAATTCCCGTTCATTCACCAACTCTCTGCAATCTCTCTCTCTCCGCCGCAATGTTGCATCTCTCGCTATTCTATCGCTACTACAATAATCAGTGCTCCTCCGAGCTCTCCCAGTGTATACCACCTCCTCTACGTAGGGTATGTGGTACCCGTCTTGTAACACAATCCCACCCCTACTCTGTGCAACTCTCCAAACCAAGAGTGAAACTTTACTCTCAGTCTTTCTTCTATTCAACTGCTGAGATCTGGAACTCTCTCCCACAATCAGTCTTTCCCTCCTCCTATGACTTAAATTGCGTCAAACTCCGCGTGTCCAATCATTTTGGCTCAAACGTCCCTTGATTTTGGCCCTGTCACTCTCAACTATGGGGGAGGCACTCCCTACAGGCAGTTCTGCCTTTTGTCTCCCTCACTCACATAGAAAAAAAAATGTCAGAAGGAGGAAGATGATGAGATTCCCTGGAGTCTCTTGTGGTGAGTAAGTGGTAAGTGTGTGTGAAAGTGGTAAGTGTGTGGGTAAGAGGTAAGTGTGTGTGAGAGTGGTAAGTGTGTGGGTAAGTGGTAAGTGTGTGGGTAAGTGGTAAGTGTGTGAAAGTGGTAAGTGTGTGGGTAAGTGGTAAGTGTGTGTGAAAGTGGTAAGTGTGTGGGTAAGTGTGTGTGAGTGGTAAGTGGTAAGTGTGGGTAAGTGGTAAGTGTGTGTGAAAGTGGTAAGTGTGGGTAAGTGGAAAGTGGTAAGTGTGTGAGTAAGTGGTAAGTGTGTGTGAAAGTGGTAAGTGTGTGGGTAAGTGGTAAGTGTGTGGGTAAGTGGTAAGTGTGTGTGAGAGTGGTAAGTGTGTGGGTAAGTGGTAAGTGTGTGGGAGAGTGGTAAGTGTGTGGGTAAGTGGTAAGTGTGTGTGAAAGTGGTAAGTGTGTGGGTAAGTGGTAAGTGTGTGGGTAAGTGGTAAGTGTGTGTGAAAGTGGTAAGTGTGTGGGTAAGTGGTAAGTGTGTGGGTAGGTGTTTGTGCCCCCTCGTGTCCACAGTAAGTGACCGTATTGGGGGGAAGTGATATGTTGTTGGTCACTCATTGCACCAACAACAACAACAACAACAACATGTGATCCATCATACCTCCCACACCACGACACCCTGGAAGCTCTCCCCATGTATCATACACAGATTGTCTTTTATCACACCTCCCACGTCAGACCACACACATTCACCTTTATTAGTATCTTGATGGTGTAATAGTGCTGTCCTGGGTTCGAATCCTGGGAGAATCACATGCTTGCATTAAGGGGAGATTTCTACTTGAGGGATTTCTTTCTGGACCCGTTTCTCCCTCATGTTTAGCCCCATTGCTTTTGAGATTTTAAGACGTTCGCCCTGGTAGTTTTGACATTTTAAGACATTTTGCCCCATTTCTGTCAATTTTAAGACCTTTCGTGCCATTAAGGTGTCGATTTTTTCCTGGCGAGCGATAACGAGCCCGTAATTTAAGAGCAACCGGCCTCCGGCCGGGAAATTTTTCTACCGAAAAATGTACAAATTTATCTTGAAAGGGGGTCTAGGGGGTGTAATTTTAAGCTTCATGAAAACGTAGGGAACAAACTAAATACCTCCCCTTAATTTCATATGTTATAAATATTAGCACTGTCAACAACATATACTGCATCATACCTCCTTGGGTTTCTTATAATAACACTGGTCAACAACACATATATAACATGACACTTATCACTTCACAACCCACTGGAACCTAACCACCTCACCACGCCATCTACACCAGACCACATACACACGCAGGTATAATATTATCTATTTCCTTGTGTTTCTTTTAAGGGGAGGCAGACCGTTTGTTTGGTGTATTAATTCATTTATTCATATATTTACATTTTTCGGTAGAAAAATTTCCCGGCCAAAGGCCGATTCCTGCTAAAATTACAGGCTCGCTATCGCTCGCCAGGAAAAAATCGACACCTAAATGGCACGAAGGGTCCTAATATTGACAAAGAAATAGGGTGAAAGGTCATAAAAGCCCCAAACTAATGGAACCAACGTCTTAAAATCTCAAAACTAGTGGGGCTAAACATTAGGGAGAAGGGGTACCAGAAAAACGGTCTGTGTCCCCTCAATATTACTGCCAACCACATGCTGTATATTACATCATACTGCCCACATCACAACCCACTGGAACCTCACCACCTCACCACATACTGTATATTACATCATACTGCCCACATCACAACCCACTGGAACCTCACCACCTCACCACATACTGTATATTACATCATACTGCCCACATCACAACCCACTGGAACCTCACCACCTCACCACATACTGTATATTACATCATACTGCCCACATCACAACCCACTGGAACCTCACCACCTCACCACATACTGTATATTACATCATACTGCCCACATCACAACCCACTGGAACCTCACCACCTCACCACATACTGTATATTACATCATACTGCCCACATCACAACCCACTGGAACCTCACCACCTCACCACATACTGTATATTACATCATACTGCCCACATCACAACCCACTGGAACCTCACCACCTCACCACATACTGTATATTACATCATACTGCCCACATCACAACCCACTGGAACCTCACCACCTCACCACATACTGTATATTACATCATACTGCCCACATCACAACCCACTGGAACCTCACCACCTCACCACATACTGTATATTACATCATACTGCCCACATCACAACCCACTGGAACCTCACCACCTCACCACATACTGTATATACATCATACTGCCCACATCACAACCCACTGGAACCTCACCACCTCACCACATACTGTATATTACATCATACTGCCCACATCACAACCCACTGGAACCTCACCACCTCACCACATACTGTATATTACATCATACTGCCCACATCACAACCCACTGGAACCTCACCACCTCATCACACAATGCTTGGATGGGTATCGTAGGAATTATTACCTCTTCAACACGATGCCGTCTTTTTTCCTTTTATTCCAGCTAAAATTAAAGGATGTTATGCAGTTTAAGGGGGGATGGTTCACTTTTGGGGCGATTTTTTGCATGTATTCATTATTTTTCTAGTTTCCTCCCTAGACCTCCATGAAATTAAAAAAAAAAAAAAACATCAATTTGATCCCCCTTCTAGATTAATTTGTACATTTTTCGGTAGAAAATTTCCCGGCCGAAGGCCGGTTCTTCCAACATTACAGGCTCACTATCGTTCGCCAGGGAAAAAAATCGACATTTAAATAGCACGAAAGGTTTAAATATTGACGAAGAAATCGGGACTTAAAATCAACTAACCAATGGGGCAAACATCTTAAAATCTGAAAACTAATGGGGCTAAACATGAGGGAGAAAGTGGTCCAGAAAACCGGCCCCTCCCCCCTTGAGAAAGACCTATAATATTCATAGGGTTTATTCGGATCGGTTTTACTCATACCGTTTTTCTGGACCCCCTTCTCCCTCATGTTTAGCCTAACTAGTTTTGAGATTATAAGACGTTCGGCCCATTAGTTTGGCGATTTTAACACCTTTCGCCCCATTTCGTTGTCAATTTTAAGACCTTTCGTGCCATTTAGGTGTTGATTATTTTCTGGTGAGCGATAGCGAACCTGCAATTTTAAGAGGAATCGGCCTTCGGCCGGGAATATTTTCTACCGAAAAATGTAAACATTAATCTTGAAGGGGGGTCTAGGGGGTGTTTTTCTAAGCTTGATGGAGGTCTAGGGAGGAAACTAAAACAATATATGAATGCATTAATTAATATATGAATGCATTAATTAATATATGAATGCATTTTCCTATTAGATCTTCTAGGAAAAAAGAGAGGAATATATAGAAAAAATAAAAAAGGCGAAATTCACCTACTTGCTTACTATCAGAATCTATCACGACAGGTAAAAAAGGATATTAGTAAAGAAAAAAGAAATTATGAAATTAAGGTTGCCAATGATTCAAAAAATAATCCTAAAGCTTTTTACCAACTATATAAATCCAAGGTTAGAGATGTAATTGGTCCCCTTAAAACTTCGATAGGAAAATTGACAGAAAGTGATTTAGAAATGTGCAGTACATTAAATAGTCAATTTCTTTCCGTTTTCACTAATGAAAATTTGGCACAGTTTCCAGAAGTCCGTAAGGTATACAGCGATAGTATAGAAAATAGGTTAAGTACGGTTACTATAAGTAGAAATGATGTGGTTAAGGAAATTGACAGACTGAAACCTCATAAATCGCCTGGTCCCGATGAGGTATATGCTAGAGTATTAAAAGAATGCAGAGATGAGTTAAGTTATCCATTAACATTTCTATTTAACAAGTCATTAGAAACAGGTATAGTTCCAGAAGCTTGGAAGCTTGCAAATGTAGTTCCGATCTTCAAAAAAGGTGATAAATCAATAGCATCCAATTACCGTCCATTAGTCTCACTTCAATCATAGGAAAACTACTAGAGTCAATTATTGCTAGGAAAATGAGAAACCACTTAGAAACATTTAACTTAATCAATTCTTCTCAGCATGGATTCACTCAGGGACGGTCTTGCCTTACTAATTTGCTTAGTTTTTTCTCAGAGGTATATGAAGCAGTAGATAATGACAAGTCATATGATATTATATATTTAGATTTCAGTAAAGCTTTCGACAGAGTCCCTCATGAGAGATTGATGAGAAAGGTTGAGGCACATGGAATAGGTGGGGCGTTGTTAGGATGGATTAGGTCATGGCTAATTGGTAGGAAGCAGAGAGTCAGCATAAATGGTACCAAGTCAGAATGGGGAGCAGTCAAAAGTGGTGTCCCCCAGGGATCGGTATTAGGTCCCCTGTTGTTTCTTATATACATAAATGACCTAGATTTAGGTATAACTAGGATAAGTAAATTCGCAGACGACACTAAAATAGGGAGATCAATTGATTCAGATAGCGATATAGAGTGCCTCCAAAGGGATCTAGATACCTTACATGAATGGTCAGTAAATTGGCAGATGAAGTTTAACATTGACAAATGCAAGGTATTAAAGATAGGGAAGATGCAAACAAATGTTAAATATAAACTAGCTAATTTAGAATTAGAAAATTCAGACTGCGAGAAAGATCTAGGTGTGTTTGTTAGCAATGATTTGAAGCCTAGAAAACAGTGTATAAGCGTTCGTAATAAGGCAAACAGGATTCTCGGGTTCATCTCTAGGAGTGTGAGTAACAGAACTGCTGATGTTATCTTAAAACTTTACTTGTCATTAGTGAGACCCATATGGATTATGCTGTCCAATTTTGGTGTCCTTATTACAGAATGGACATAGATTCATTGGAGAGAGTACAGCGTAGAATGACAAAAATGATCCATAATATTAGAAATCTTTCGTATGAAGAAAGGTTGAAGAAATTAGGTTTACATTCGTTAGAGAGACGCAGAGTTAGAGGGGATATGATAGAGGTGTTCAAGTGGGTTAGTGGGATTAACAAAGGGGACATGGCAAATGTACTAAAGCTCAGTGATAGCGAAAGAACTCGTACCAATGGTTTCAAATTAGATAAATTTCGTTTCAGAAAAGATATAGGCAAGTATTGGTTTGGTAACAGAGTTGTAGACGGGTGGAATGGAATACCAAGTGCTATAGTGGGATCTAAAACTGTAGGGAGCTTTAAGATAAAATTGGATAAGCATATGGACGAGAAGGGTTGGGTGTGAAGGGGGATCAGCCGGGTTGGGCCAATCAGCGCTCTGCAGACCTCCATAATCCTGCGTTAATCTCTAACCGTTCTGGTAAGATGATCCTCAGGGTATTAGAGTGTGGAGCCTATAATTGGGCTTTGTAATGAATTGGGGTTGTGTGGGACAGGGATCTGCCTTGCTTAGGCCAATCGGCTTTCTGCAGACTCCCATTTTCTTATGTTCTTATTAATTAATATATGAATGCATTAATTAATATATGAATGCATTAATTAATATATGAATGCATTAATTAATATATGAATGCATTAATTAATATATGAATGCATTAATTAATATATGAATGCATTAATTAATATATGAATGCATTAATTAATATATGAATGCATTAATTAATATATGAATGCATTAATTAATATATGAATGCATTAATTAATATATGAATGCATTAATTAATATATGAATGCATTAATTAATATATGAATGCATTAATTAATATATGAATGCATTAATTAATATATGAATGCATTAATTAATATATGAATGCATTAATTAATATATGAATGCATTAATTAATGGACCAAACAAAGGGCCAGCCTCCCCTTAGGCCTAATTGTGTTTCTTGTAATAACACCGTCCACCTCAGTTTCCATATATCACCCAACCCACACTGTGACATGTTGGAAGTTCACGGAAGGAGGGGGGGGGATGGTTGGTCCTTCTCTCATGTTTAGCCCCATTAGTTTTCAGATTTTAAGATGTTCGGCCCATTAGTTTGGCGATTATTTGACCTTTCACCCCATTTCTTTGTCAATATTTAGACCTTTCGTCCCATTTAGGTGTCGATTTATTCCTAGCGAGCGATAGCGAGCCTGTAATTAAGGAGGAACTTGCCTTCGGCCGGGATTTTTTGTTTTTTTACCGATTTTTTTTTTTTTTTTTTTTTTTTTTTTCTTTTTTTTTTTTTTTTTAAAGCATGATGGATATCTAGCGAGGAAACTAAAACTATGATATAGTATATGAATTGATAAAGATACCAATACATAAGCCCTTCCCCCCCTTAAGGAGAGGTATTTGCTTTGTTCCCTAGACCTCCATCAAGCTTAAAATTACACCCCCTTGAGTCCCTTTCAAGATAAATTTGTACATTTTTCGGTAGAAAAATGTCCCGGCCGAAGGCCGGTTCCTGTTAAATTACAGGCTCGCTATCGCTCGTCAGGAAAAAATCGACACCTGAATTGCACAAAAGGTTTTAATATGGGGTGAAAGTTCTTAAAATCGCTAAACTAATGGGGCAAACGCTTTATAATATCAAAAGCAATGGGGCTAAACATGAGGGAGAAGGGGGTTAAGAAAAAAATCCCTGAAGTGGAGATCTCCCCTTAATATACCATACGCATATTATTGCTTATCACACCTCCCATACCAGACCACACACACAACACTTGGGCATGTGTTTTTAGGGTATATTTGTTGTATTTCTGTGTTGATACTGTCCACGTTAGGGGGGGTCACCGGCTTTTTGTTTTTATCTTTCTCTCTTTTTCTCTCTTTCCCTGGCTTGTATCCATTCTGCCCCATTCAGCCATCTGTTTTAAGACGTTTATCCCCATCCAGGTGTCGATTTCTTCCTGGTGAGCGATAGCGAGCTAGCATTGTATGGAGAAATCATCGCCGGAAATCATTGTAGGCTATGGAGAAATCGCCGGAGACATTTTTCTATCGAAAAATGTACAAATTTAGCTGCTGTCAAAACAAAAATATATATATGCTGGCTCGCTACCGCTCGCCAGGAAAATATTGACACTTGGATAGGGGTAAACGTCTTGAAACAGTAGGCTGAATGGGACCGAATGGATACAAGGCAAAGAGAGAGGGAGATAAAGAGAAAGAAAAGAGAGGTGGGCTCCCTTAAAGGATACCACATCACATCTCCCATGCCACAACTCGTTAGTAGATCTGTCATGTGTCGCACCCAGGTTGGTTCTTATCATACCGCACCTCTTACACCAGACCACACCTGTTGCGCGGATAGCTGTTTTAGGATTTGTTATGTTTAGTTATAAATAAAAATAGGAAAAATGGGGATTGGGCCTGAGCATATAGATAGCTAGATAGATAGATAGTTAGTTTTAGCCCATTCTGTACCGGTGACATCCTTTTTATTTTATTGTGGCTATTACTAGTCGATTATATGCAGTTTATTGTGGCTATTACTAGTCGATTATATGCAGTTTATTGTGGCTATTACTAGTCGATTATATGCAGTTATTGTGGCTATTACTAGTCGATTATATGCAGTTTATTGTGGCTATTACTAGTCGATTATATGCAGTTTATTGTGGCTATTACTAGTCGATTATATGCAGTTTATTGTGGCTATTACTAGTCGATTATATGCAGTTTATTGTGGCTATTACTAGTCGATTATATGCAGTTTATTGTGGCTATTACTAGTCGATTATATGCAGTTTATTGTGGCTATTACTAGTCGATTATATGCAGTTTAGGAAGGCTCTCTAGCAATTATAAGGCTTTCAACCATCTAAATCAACCCTTTTAACTTCCACAGATCCTTCCTAAGCTGCATATAATCGTCTAAATAGAGCTAGACTAAAATATGACAGACGTCGCTGGTACAGAGAGGGATAACTACGAAAAATATAACAGACGTCGCTGGTACAGAGAGGGATAACTACGCAAAATATAACACACGTCGCTGGTACAGAGAGGGATAACTACGCAAAATATAACAGACGTCGCTGGTACAGAGAGGGATAACTACGCAAAATATAACAGACGTCGCTGGTACAGAGAGGGATAACTACGCAAAATATAACCGACGTCGCTGGTACAGAGAGGGATAGCTACGCAAAATATAACAGACGTCGCTGGTACAGAGAGGGATAACTACGCAAAATATAACAGACGTCGCTGGTACAGAGAGAGATAACTACGCAAAATATAACACACGTCGCTGGTACAGAGAGGGATAACTACGCAAAATATAACAGACGTCGCTGGTACAGAGAGAGATAACTACGCAAAATATAACACACGTCGCTGGTACAGAGAGGGATAACTACGCAAAATATAACAGACGTCGCTGGTACAGAGAGGGATAACTACGCAAAATATAACACACGTCGCTGGTACAGAGAGGGATAACTACGCAAAACATAACAGACGTCGCTGGTACAGAGAGGGATAACTACGCAAAATATAACAGACGTCGCTGGTACAGAGAGGGATAACTACGCAAAATATAACAGACGTCGCTGGTACAGAGAGCGATAACTACGCAAAATATAACACACGTCGCTGGTACAGAGAGGGATAACTACGCAAAACATAACAGACGTCGCTGGTACAGAGAGGGATAACTACGCAAAATATAACAGACGTCGCTGGTACAGAGAGGGATAACTACGCAAAATATAACAGACGTCGCTGGTACAGAGAGGGATAACTACGCAAAATATAACAGACGTCGCTGGTACAGAGAGGGATAACTACGCAAAATATAACACGTCGCTGGTACAGAGAGGGATAACTACGCAAAATATAACAGACGTCGCTGGTACAGAGAGGGATAACTACGCAAAATATAACAGATGTCGCTGGTACAGAGAGGGATAACTACGCAAAATATAACAGACGTCGCTGGTACAGAGAGGGATAACTACGCAAAATATAACACACGTCGTCGCTGGTACAGAGAGGGATAACTACGCAAAATATAACACACGTCGCTGGTACAGAGAGGGATAACTACGCAAAATATAACACACGTCGCTGGTACAGAGAGGGATAACTACGCAAAATATATTTATGTCCCTATCTTGATTAGGCCTACTGAAATGTAGCTTGAGTTACGCCTGGAAATGACTATTACAGTAAGTGGAGATTTCCACTTGAGGGATTATTTTCTTAACCCCTTTCTCCCTCATGTTTAACTCCACTGCTATTAAGATTTTAAGACGTTCGCCCCATTAGTTTGGCGATTTTAAGAACTTTCGCCCCATTTCTTGTCAATTTTTAGACATTTCGTACCATTTAGGCGTCGATGTTTTCCTGGCGAGCGATAGCGAGCCTGTAATGTAAGAGGAAACGACCTTCGGCCGGGACATTTTTCTACCGAAAAATGTACAAATTTATCTTGAAGGGGGTCAAGGGAGTGTGATTTTTAAGCTTGATGGAGGTCTAGGGTACAAACTAAATACCTCCCCTTAAGAAGCTATAGTTACGAGGGAAATTGTAGTATTATATTTGTCTGTCTTTCAATATATATAATTTGCTGCAAGGTATGGACATATCTTCGCCTGCTTGCAATGAAAACCTTGCTATATTATTTTCATATATTTGTCTGTCTTTCAATATATATAATTTGCTGCAAGGTATGGACATATCTTCGCATACTTGCAATGAAAACCTTGCTATATTATTTTTCATATATTGCAATGCTTACATACAATTATTCATCTTACCTCTTGCGCCACGTCAACTTAGAATCTATTAATAATCACAATTCCTGCAAGAGATCACCTATTGACCATTTATCGATGTCCAGTCTTGATGGTGTAATGGTTAGAGCGTGTAAGTTCTGTGTGTGATATCTTGGGTTCGAATCCTGGGAGAATCACATGTTTTCATTCATTTCATTAGGGGTGTTGTTGGTGTTAAGGGGAGATTTCCACTTGAGGGATTTTTTTCTTGACTCCTTTCTCCCTCATGTTTAGCTCCGTTTTTTTTTTCTAATTTTAAGACGTTTGCCCCATTATTTTGACGATTTTAAGAACTTTCAACCCATTTCTGTCAATTTTAAGACCTTTCGTGCCATTTAGGTGTCGATTTTATCCTGGCGAGCGATAGCGAGCCTGTAATTTAAGAGGAACCGGCTTCCAGCCGGGAAATTTTTCTACCGAAAAATTTACAAATTTATCTTGAAAGGGGCTCAAGGGGGTGTAATCTTAAGCTTGAAGGATATCTAGGGACCAAACTAAAAACCTCCCCTTAACCCATGCAGTCCCAGTGACGTCTTTTTCATCGTATTCTGGCAACTATTAGACGATTATATTTAGCTCAGGAAGGACCTCTAGCCATAACGAGGCTTCAAACTATCTCAGCCAACTCTGTTAATTACCACAGATCCTTCTTAAGCTGCATAATATCGTCTACATATAGCTAGAATAAAAGAGAACACACGTCGCTGGTACTCAAAGGGTTAAGGGGAGATTTCCACTTGAGGGATTTTTTTCTTGACTCCTTTCTCCCTCATGGTTAGCCCCATTGTTTTTGATATTATAAGACGTTCGCCCCATTAGTTTGACGATTTTAAGAACTTTCGCCCCATTTCTGTAAATTTTAAGACTTTTAGTGCCATTTAGGTGTCAATTTTTTCCTGGCGAGCGATAGCGAGCCTGTAATTTAAGAGGAACCGGCCTTCGGCCGGGACATTTTTCTACCGAAAAATGTACAAATTTATCTTGAAAGGGGGTCTAGGGGCTGTAATGTTAATCTTGATGGAGGTCTAGCGAACTAACTAAAAAAACTCCCCTTAAGAACGAGGTTAAAAATATACACATATTATTGTTTTTCATATATGTATAATGTCCACATCATTTTGTACCTGACACCTCCCACACCACCACCACCACACATTAGGAACTCTCATGTATCATACACAGATTATTTTTATCACACGTCCCTCCTCAGACCTTACCTGAAGCTTACTGTTTACCTGAAGCTTACTGTTTACCTGAAGCTTACTGTTTACCTGAAGCTTACTGTTTACCTGAAGCTTACTGTTTACCTGAAGCTTACTGTTTACCTGAAGCTTACTGTTTACCTGAAGCTTACTGTTTACCTGAAGCTTACTGTTTACCTGAAGCTTACTGTTTACCTGAAGCTTACTGTTATTCATCTTACCTGAAGCTTGGCCATCACTGTTAAGGGAGCCCACCTCGCTTTTTTTCTCTTTCTCTCCCTCTCTCTTTGGCCCCATTCAGCCTATACTGTTTCGAGGGGCGTCACGCTCCTTGGTGCCGCTAGAAGAGCGGCGAACACATCAAAGGGATAGAAAGACAAAACAAGCGAGGTGGGCTCCCTTAATTATTCTAAGATTTAAAAATATATGAAGATTCCTTGTGCGGTTTATGTCTAGTTATCCATCTATTGTTATCCATCTATTGTTATCCATCTATTGTTATCCATCTATTGTTACAAAGTAATAACGTTACCCAGTGGGGTTTGTCAGTTATAATTACCTCTTAATGGTGACCCTGTTTTTCTTCTGTCCTTTTCTATCTTTCTCTGGCTTGTATCCATTTGGCCCCATTCAGCCTACTGTTTTAAGACGTTTATCCCCATCCAGGCGTCAATTTCTTACTGGTGAGCGGTAGCGAGCCAGCATATTTTTATTTTTGTTAGACAGCAGGCTAAATTTGTAAATTTTTCGACAGAAAAATGTCTCCGGCGAAGCCGGATTTCTTCATATAATGCTGGCTCGCTATCGCTCGCCAGGAAGAAATCGACACCTAGATGGGGATAAAAGTCTTAAAATAGTTGGCTGAATGGGGCCGAATTGATACAAGCCAGAGAAAGAGAGAAAAGGACAGAAATAACAAAAAGCAGGTCACCCCCCTTAAGTAAGAAGGTGTACATTCGCTAGCCTGTGAGGTCTATGTTTTTTTTTTTCAAATCACCCTAAGTATGAAAAGCAAGTCCATTATCCAGTTGGGTTGGTGACTCCTAAAGTCCTGTAAAGTAATAAAGTAAATCCACTACGGTACTTTGTGAGGTTTGTGAATATTTAGCTGTCTGAAGTAAACAAAAAGATAATCCGCTAATGGCTTCAAGTTTGTGAATTTGTAATGTACCTAAACTAATGTATTCACTAGCCTACCAGTATAGTCACTTTAAACCTTTCACGCACATATGACGCAGAGGTTGCCAGATTAGCAATAAGAACTAGAGTTCTCTCACTCTTATAATTACCTCTCCAAAATTAGTTTTCTGCCCACAGCTAACTCAAAGACAGCTGCAGAGGTTGAAGTAACTAAACTATAGGTTTCTAAATACCCCTGATGGTAACAAAGGCTTTAAAGTATCCCCAATAGGCTCAAAATCGCGTCATATGTCGGAGAGGGTTAAAATTCCCAAAATAAGTCCCGTAAATGAATGTAATATCCCGTGAGGTTAGCAACTATTTAATGTTCTTTCCGTTACTGTGTATGAGAGAGAGAAAGAGAGAGAGAGAGAGAGAGAGAGAGAGTGAGTGTGTGTGTGTTTTTGCATCCCAAGAAAGTAAATCTATGTACCCTTTTCGGCTTGTGACTATTTAAACTCTCCTACAATACGAAAGTAGCCTAAGTCCGCTGTTACCCTGTGGCTTCTGGTGAGAGGGGGAGGGGGAGGGGTGGTGGTGGGGAGGAGGAGGGTGGAGGAGTGGTGGTGTGGAGGAGGGGGAGGGGGAGGGGTGGTGGGGAGGAGGGGTGGTGGTGGTGTATAACAACAAAAACACGTGTGGACCCCCAACCACCACCTGTGACTGTCGCTACATATTCTAGGCCATCTGGTACATAAATAGACTTGTATAATGATCTTCTATTCGTCAAAACACTTGTATTTTACTGTAACACTTGTCACAACATTCATTTTTGTCTGCAACACTCATTAAATCACTTTATATTGTTCCAGTACTCGTCGTATCACTGGATACTGTTGCACACTCAATATACTACACATATTGCTACAACACTCATGTATTTCTACTAAACTCGAAGCGCCACTTACAGTATATTTTTATACAAGGCTTGTCACAAAATGCATTTATTATGTACCCTTTAAATATTGTATACCTTTAGCCAACCTACTCAGTAATAGTTGCTTAAGGAAAAGTAATGTTTATGTACTATAAATATATATATATATATATGTATATATTTATATTTTTGTTTTCTTCCAATATTCATGTCACAGAATTTGTCTATTTATAGTACAGTATATCGACTGACGACCAATATGGGTAACTATGTTGCTAGCATATTACAGAGTACTGTATATACACACTGTTGCTATAATAGTGTAGGTTACCCCCGAGTCACGAGCTAGGGGAGGGTAATGGTGGTGGTATTAGTAGTGGGTACTGGGTAGTGGTGGTCATGGTGGTGGTATTAGTAGTGGGTACTGGGTAGTGGTGGTCATGGTGGTGGTATTAGTAGTGGGTAGTGGTGGTCATGGTGGTGGTATTAGTAGTGGGTACTGGGTAGTGGTGGTATTAGTAGTGGGTACTGGGTAGTGGTGGTCATGGTGGTGGTATTAGTAGTGGGTACTGGGTAGTGGTGGTCATGGTGGTGGTATTAGTAGTGGGTAGTGGTGGTCATGGTGGTGGTATTAGTAGTGGGTACTGGGTAGTGGTGGTATTAGTAGTGGGTACTGGGTAGTGGTGGTCATGGTGGTGGTATTAGTAGTGGGTACTGGGTAGTGGTGGTCATGGTGGTGGTATTAGTAGTGGGTAGTGGTGGTCATGGTGGTGGTATTAGTAGTGGGTACTGGGTAGTGGTGGTATTAGTAGTGGGTACTGGGTAGTGGTGGTCATGGTGGTGGTATTAGTAGTGGGTACTGGGTAGTGGTGGTCATGGTGGTGGTATTAGTAGTGGGTAGTGGTGGTCATGGTGGTGGTATTAGTAGTGGGTACTGGGTAGTGGTGGTATTAGTAGTGGGTACTGGGTAGTGGTGGTGGTATTAGTAGTGGGTACTGGGTAGTGGTGGTCATGGTGGTGGTATTAGTAGTGGGTAGTGGTGGTCATGGTGGTGGTATTAGTAGTGGGTACTGGGTAGTGGTGGTATTAGTAGTGGGTACTGGGTAGTGGTGGTCATGGTGGTGGTATTAGTAGTGGGTACTGGGTAGTGGTGGTCATGGTGGTGGTATTAGTAGTGGGTAGTGGTGGTCATGGTGGTGGTATTAGTAGTGGGTACTGGGTAGTGGTGGTATTAGTAGTGGGTACTGGGTAGTGGTGGTCATGGTGGTGGTATTAGTAGTGGGTACTGGGTAGTGGTGGTCATGGTGGTGGTATTAGTAGTGGGTACTGGGTAGTGGTGGTCATGGTGGTGGTATTAGTAGTGGGTAGTGGTGGTCATGGTGGTGGTATTAGTAGTGGGTACTGGGTAGTGGTGGTATTAGTAGTGGGTACTGGGTAGTGGTGGTCATGGTGGTGGTATTAATAGTGGACGAGGTAGTGATAGTCATGATGGTGGTGGTGGTAATGGTGTTCTTGGTGGTGTTAGTGGTAAACATTTAGGTTTTCTTTTTCTATGTGGATGAGGGAAACAAAAGGCAAACCTGCCTGTGACGAGTGCCTCCCCCAGAGTTGAAAGAGTGGCAATGCCAATATCAAGGAATGTTTATGGGAAAATGCCTGGACACATGGAGTTTGAAGCAATTTAAATCATAGGATGAGGGAAAGATGGATTCAGGGAGAGAGCTACAGAACTAAGCTGTTGAATAGAAGACAGGTTGGGAATATCGCTTCACTCTTGGGTTGGAGAGTTGCACAGAGTGTTGGTGTGATGGCGATAGGGGTGAGTGGTTGTACAAGGTGTGGTGGTGGTTGTAATAGTTGTGATAGTGGCGTTAGTGGTCATGGAGGTATTGTGGTGTTGAAGATGGAGGGGGTGGGGTTAGCGATGGAGGTTTTGTGGTATCATGGTAGTGATGGTAGCCTGGTGGTGGTGGTGGTAGTATTAGAAGTGGTGGTGGTGGTGGTGACTGGTGGAGGAGGTATTAAGGTAGTGTTGGTAGCCTGGTATAGGTGGTGGTAGTATTAGTAGAGGCGATGGTGGCGATAGTATTAGTAGTAGTGGTGGTGGTGGTGTTGGAGGTTTTGTGGCAGTGGTGTAGCCTGATGATGGTAGTGGTGGTAATGACAGTGTTGGTAGCCTGGTGATGGTAGTGTTGTGGTTACTATGGTAGCAGTGGTAGACTGGTGATGGTAGCAGTGGTAATGGTAGTGCTGTTGTGGGTATTATGGTAGCAGTGGTAGACTAGTGATGGTAGTGGTGGTAACCTGGTGTTGTGGTTATTATGGTATCAGTGGTGGTAGCCTGGTGATGGTAGTGCTGTGATTATTATGGTAGTGGTGGTAGCCTGGTGTTGTGGTTATTATGGTAGTGGTGGTAATGGTAGTGCTGGTAGCTTAGTGTTGTGGTTATTATGGTAGTGGTGGTAATGGTAGTGGTGGTAGCCTGGTGTTGTGGTTATTATGGTAGTGGTGGTAATGGTAGTGCTGGTAGCTTAGTGTTGTGGTTATTATGGTAGTGGTGGTAATGGTAGTGGTTATTATGGTATCAGTGGTAGTAGCCTGATGATGGTGGTCGGTACCGTAGCTAATTCCTTATATTTGCTGGTCTCCCTGTGAGGTACGACTATAATTGCTGCAGGATAATAGTGTACGAGGCCTGCTGATTGGCTGGCTCCAGTAACCCCTTCAGCCATTTTCACTTCAATCTGGCAAGCATTAGACGATTTTATTCATTTTGGAAGGACGTCTATATATCAAAGGAGTTAACAACTTGCTCAAATGAACTCTGACTCACACAGGGCCTTCTTAAATTGAATTGAATCGTTTCGTGATAAACAGAATGAAATAGAACTTGGCGTCATCGAACTGAAAGACGTCATTAGGTCACCCTACTGGGTGTTTATTCTTCAAGCATTTAACAATATCCTGGGGTCACCTAAACACGGACTTGAGTTTACTTCCTACCAAGATGTTACCATTAGTGTGACGAGTTTGTATTATATTCTTATGATGTTTACAGTTTATGAATCATGTATTAAGTGATTGTAAGACGGTACTAAGGCATCTATCTGTTAGCGCCCATGACTTAACAATCACTCTTTCACTTTGCAGAATTTCCGCTTATCAAAATTGACTTATACCCCTAACCACATCTCTTTGGAACTCCCTTCCTCAGAGTACATTTCCACCATATTTCAATCCACAGCAGTTTTATCCAGCTGTCATAGCTTTATATTTCGGTTCTTTTATACATATATATATATATATATATATATATATATATATATATATATATATATATATATATATATATATATATATATATATTATATATATATATATATATATACAGTATATATATATATATATAATATATATATATACAGTATATATGTATATATATTTTTTTTTTTTTTTTTTTTTTTTTAAATGGAGAACACCATTGGTGAATGGATTATTTTGTTATTAGAATCGTTTTTACCTTTTCCAGTCTGCTTTAGGTTAGCCAAGGAGCCTACAGTAGGTATTGATAACTTTTCTAGATAATAATGTGGAAATTCTTCTTCTGTGGCTGGTTTATTATGAATTTAGTTAAATTATTTTAATTTGTATTACCTTACATTAATATTTTTACACCAATGTATTTCTCTAAGTGCATGATGGTGGTTATATTTCAGAAATAAATAACCTAAAAAATTATGCATTGACATGCAAATTTTATGCATTATATCGATACATTTTATTTTTCTCTAGCACAATGACAAATTCACTGAATTAACTAGAATGCATAATGCTTTTATGTTTAACCTATTAAATTATTGTTGATAGGATTTTTTACCTGTTTTTAAAGATCATATGAAGTCGAATTGAAAGATATGTCTCAAAATTCAGAACGACCTGAAGTGAACTTGTGCAAGCGAGTTGACCACAACCATGTGTACGCCACTGTAATGTAATGAAGCCATACAACACTTTATCTTTTGATCTAACTACTATTTCCAATTGGGGCAGAGAAAACCTTGTTGCCTTTAATGCTTCCAAAACCCAATTTATCCATCTTACTACCTGTCGGGACCTCCCAAAGGACTACCCCTTATACTTCAACAATACACAAATCAATCCTTCATCTTCTCTCAATATTCTTGGTGTCTCTTTTTCTTCTGCTCTCACTTGGAAGGACCATATTACTAGTCTTGCTAAGGCAGCCTCCCAGAAGCTGGGTGTGCTCAACCGCCTCAAGGGGTTCTTTACCCCTGCACAGCTTCTTGCCCTGTACAGGGGCACAGTGCGTCCTTGCATTGAGTAATGTTCACATGTGTGGGGAGGATCCTCTCACACCGTACTCCTAGACAAAGTAGAAAGGAAGGTCATTCGTATCATTAACTCCCGTCCACTCACCAACTCTCTGCAATCTCTCTCTCTTCGCCGCAATGTTGCATCGCTCTCGCTATTCTATCGCTACTACAATAATCAGTGTTCCTCAGAGCTCTCCCAGTGTAGGCCTATACCACCTCCTCTACGTAGGGCACGTGGTACCCGTCTTGCAACACAATCCCACCCTACTCTGTGCAACTCCATCCCAAGAGTGAAACATTACTCTCAGTCTTTCTTCTAGTCAACAGCTGAGCTCTGGAACTCTCTCCCAGAATCAGTCTTTCCCTTTATGACTTATAATTATTGCTTCAAACTCCGTGTGTCCAGGCATTTTGGCTCGAACGTCCCATGATTTTGGCCCTGTCACTCTTTCAACTCTGGGGGAGGCACTTGCTACAGGCAGTTCTGCCTTTTGTCTCCCTCACTCATAAAAAAAAAAAAAAAATGCGTCCGGGTTGAAGGGTTTGAGGACAATTTTGACTACAAAATACATGTATCGGATAATCTTTTGAGCGAAATATAAAACAAGAGCTGTGTAGTGACTGGAAACAAGTAATAACTTGGATCTGTCAAGATAAGGTGTTTCCTCTTTCAAAGACACCATAATTATCTTCGTCTAGGCCAGGGGTTCCCAACCTTTTTAGCACTGCGCTCCCCTTTGGTCAGTACTGGTACTGTACTGTATTCATGATGCACCCCTCCCCTCGCCTCGGATGCCTACAAACGATGCTTGTATCTGTTCCATATGAATGCTTAAGACCCAAGATTCTGTAAAAAGTCACCAAATTAACAACTCTTCATGTAAGGATTAAAACACTACCGTATATAACTATATATATATATATATATATATGACTGTTCGAAATGATGGTTGTGAAGCTTTCCTATCAAAGTTTCTTATTCATACATATCTTGGGGAATACCCTGTGTGCTTAGCCCTATTCTGAACTTTGATTACCCCACGCCCCCCCCCCCCTCCCCTCTAGCGATGTTAAATGGCCCCCCAATGGGGGGGCGGGGGGGTGCCCCCTAGGGTGGAAAACGCTCATCTAGGCTGTCTGCAAATTATTGAATCCGGTTGTACCTCGTTCAAAAGTTAATGAATAGCCTCGGATCACACTCCTGCAGATTACCCACCGGCTCAGGTCAAGAGGTTTGCCCAGGATATTATTACTCACTTGTATAATTAATAAGTAAGGTAGGACTCCGCCGGGCACTGATTGGTGGGTTAGTAGTGGTGGAAGCTGGGGGGGGGGGGGGGGGGGGAGTTAGCCAAGTGCCGGGTTTTATAAAAGCTTCCTCCTATTTAACGGGGGAGGTATACTTGCTGTTGTTTCTGGGCCCCTTTCTCTCTCGTGTTTAGCACCATTAGTTTTGATTTTCTAAGACGTTCGTTCCATTAGTTTGACGATTTTGAGACCTTTCACCCCATTTTTTTTTGTCAATATTAAGACCTTTCGTGCGAATTAGGTGTCAATTTTTTCCTGGCGAGCGATAGCGAGCCTGTAATTTTGGAGGAACCGGCCTTGGGCCGGGAAATTTTTCTACCGAAAGATGTGCAAATCTATCTTGAGAGGGGGCCTAGGGGGTGTTCTTTTTTTTTTCATTTAAGCTTGATGAGGTATAGCAAAGAAATATGAATAAAATAAAATAAAATAACTGAAATATAAATAAAATAAATTGAGCAGAAAATAAGCACTACCCCCTTAATTAATATAATAACTACGCTTTCACCTCAGCCTTTCTGTTAGGTCGGAAGGTTAGTCAGGGGAATGTTAGTGACTTCCAAACTAATGAATAGGTATAGGTATCACGTTTGTTGTGTGTGTGTGTGTGTGTGGGGGGGGGGGGGGGTTATGTGTGTGTGTGTGTGTGTGTGTGTGTTGTCTGTGTATGTTGTGTTGGGGGGGGGGGGTTGTTATGTGGTGTGGTGTGTGTGTTGGTGTGTATAGTTGTGTTGGGGGGGGGGGGGGGGGGGGGGTGCGCGTTTGTGGGGTCTGTGTGTGTGTGTTCCCGTAACCGGTCACGAGGCAGCCTGACCCCTCTTACCCCTGCTAAGTCAACCCAGGTCACAGGCTGGAGAAGTAAACCAAAATATAAATCTCTACCTGTACAAGGGCCTGCAGTTCTCGGAAAGAGACTCCAGTACTGACGCTATTCTTGACTTAAGGGGGGTCACCTGTTTTTTGTTATCTTCTTTTCTCTCTTTCTCTGGCTTGTATCCACTGTTTGGACCAGCTGGATGATGAACGAGGTGTGAATATTGCTTTAAAGGGGGAGGTAGTCGCTTGTAATGGACCTCCTTTCTCCCTCATGTTTTACCCCATTAGTTTGGTAATTTTGACGTTTTGCGCCATTTCTTTATCAATATTAAGACCTTTCGTGCCATTTAAGTGTCGATTTTTTTTCCTAGCGAACTTGAAATATTAGGAGGAGTCGGCCTTTGGCCGGGACTGTTTTCTATAGAAAAATGTAAAAATTTATCTTGAAAGGGGGTCTAGGGGATGCTTTTTTTAAAGCTTGATGGAGGTCTAGCGAAGAAACTCAAAAGTAAGTTAATAAATATATATATATATATATATATATATATATATATATATATATATATATACCGGTATATATATATATCTCCCCCCCCCCCCCCCCTTCCCCCAAAAAAACAAAAAAAACACAAGCACTGCTCCCTTTATGTCAGTTATCGCTTCACGGTGTTGTCATCTTCCACTTTATACACAATTTATGAGGTGCATATATTCGGAAACGGTGCTGCTGGTGTGTTGGACTCCGCGGGTTATTTATGAGGACCTGTGTTATCCAGGTTTTGTTTTGTGTTTGATTTATGACCTACTTATGCAGAAATCGATATGTTTTACTATATACTGAATTGTAGACTAGATGTACAGTTTGCCGCACATATTCTACTCCGTTGGGGTCGTGATTTAGCAGCGCTACACCCACTTCCCCCTCCCTCCCTCCACCTCATATTGGTAGGAGGTGGGTTGGGGAGGTGGGTGCAGCGCTGCCATAATCACGACCCCAAAGGAATAGATACTGTGCGACGAACTGTACATCATCTATGTCAGTACGTATAGCAGATTTTATTTTTTTCGAAAGTCGATATATAATTTAGTAATTTTCATTATTTGGATTATCGTCAGTGAGTGTAATAAAGAGGGGGCTTGCGTCCTTTGCGAATTTATTGCAAGCTTATAAGGGCTCAGATATTCTAAAATCTGTACTGATTGTCTGACTTCACGTGTTATCTATGACAAACGCGTGTTATCAAAGATTTTATTTATATTTGTTGTATATGAATGACTATGAATGACTATGGTCTCCTAAAGCCGATATTTACTGTGTACTTAAAGTTATGGGCATTATCATTCAGTTGGTATGTAAAGAAAAGCATAATATGTTGTACAGGTGATAATATATAATTGTATACTGTTTACTTAATGTCATGTTTGTTCTGTTCTCCGAATAAGATGCTTGTTTTCTTTGTTGTCCGTATTAATTAAGGAAGAGCCTACTGTACATCCTATATCAAACATCATTAAGGAAGAGCCTACTGTACATCCTATATCAAACATCATTAAGGAAGAGCCTACTGTACATCCTATATCAAACATCATTAAGGAAGAGCCTACTGTACATCCTATATCAAACATCATTAAGGAAGAGCCTACTGTACATCCTATATCAAACATCATTAAGGAAGAGCCTACTGTACATCCTATATCAAACATCATTAAGGAAGAGCCTACTGTACATCCTACATCAAACATCATTAAGGAAGAGCCTACTGTACATCCTATATCAAACATCATTAAGGAAGAGCCTACTGTACATCCTATATCAAACATCATTAAGGAAGAGCCTACTGTACATCCTATATCAAACATCATTAAGGAAGAGCCTACTGTACATCCTATTCAAACATCATTAAGGAAGAGCCTACTGTACATCCTACATCAAACATCATTAAGGAAGAGCCTACTGTACATCCTATATCAAACATCATTAAGGAAGAGCCTACTGTACATCCTATATCAAAACATCATTAAGGAAGAGCCTACTGTACATCCTACATCAAACATCATTAAGGAAGAGCCTACTGTACATCCTATATCAAACATCATTAAGGAAGAGCCTACTGTACATCCTATATCAAACATCATTAAGGAAGAGCCTACTGTACATCCTATATCAAACATCATTAAGGAAGAGCCTACTGTACATCCTATATCAAACATCATTAAGGAAGAGCCTACTGTACATCCTATATCAAACATCATTTATTATATTCAGCGCCTAATGGTTTAAGGGGGGTGACCTTTTTTTGTTCTGTCCTTTTCTATCTTTCTCTGGCTTGTATCCATTTGGCCCCATTCAGCCTACTGTTTTAAGACGTTTATCCCCATCCAGGTGTCAATTTTTTACTGGTGAGCGGTAGCGAGCCAGCATATTTTTTTTCTTTTTTTTGACAGCAGGTTAAATTTGTACATTTTTTCGATAGAAAAATTTCTCCGGCGAAGCCGGATTTCTTCATATAATGCTGGCTCGCTATCGCTCGCCACGAAGAAATCGACACCTAGATGGGGATAAACGTCTTAAAATAGTTGGCTGAATGGGGCCGAATGGATACAAGCCAGAGAAAAGAGAAAAGGACAGAAATAAGAAAAAGCAGGTCATCCCCCTTAACATAAGAGTGCATGAAAGCCTATGAAGTTCATGTTTTGGTGTGGCTACATTTGTCAAGTCAATTTACGCACATAACTTTTGACGTACCGAAGTTTATGACGTCAATTTACGAAGTTTGTCTTTTGACGCAGCAAAATTTATGACTTCAACGCAATTCTTGGTTTATGAACTTTTATATATTGAACAAACTGCACATACACTCACACACACACACACATACACACACTGACACACACATACTGACACACACACATACGCTGACACACACACACACACACACACACACCACACCACACACGCACACAACACTCGGTACGTAAGATTAGTAGTCCTTTTCCATCCCTCAAAAAAAAAAAAAAAAAAAAAAAAAAAAAAAACCTGTCCATTTTCCAGACTTCCTAGTATAGCCATGTGGGTGCTGGTTTGGTTCTTATGGCCAGTTATTAATGGGATAGGTCTTTAAGGGGGGTCACCGGCTTTTTTTTTTATCTTTCTCTCCTTTTCTCTCTTTCCCTTGCTTGTATCCATTCGGCCCCCATTCAGCCAACTGTTTTAAGACGTTTATCCCATTCCAGGTGTCGATATCTTCCTGGCGAGCGATAGCGAGTCAACATTGTATGGAGAAATCCGGCTTCGCCGGAGACAATTTTCTATCGAAAAATTTACATATTTAGCTTGCTGTCAAAACAAAAATATATATATGCTGGCTCGCTACCGCTCGCCAGGAATATATTGACACCTGGATGGGGGTAAACGTCTTAAAACGGTAGGCTGAATGGGGCCGAATGGATATAAGCCAGGGAAAGATAGAAAAGGAGAGAAAGATAACAAAAAAGCCGGTGACCCCCCCCCCCCCTTAAAGGGCTGCCCCATTAGTTCCCGGCCAAATACTATAATAATGTTTACTATATATAATATTATACATATATTAAGGGCAGGTTTTTAGTTCGTTCCCTAGAATTCCATCAAGCTTAAAATTACGCCCCCTAGACCCCCTTTCAAGATAAATGTGTACATTTTTCGGTAGAAAAATTTCCCGGCCAAAGGCCGGTTCCTCTTAAATTACAGGCTCGCTATCGCTCGCCAGGATAAAATCGACACCTAAATGGCACGAAAGGTCTTAAAATTGACAGAAATGGGGCAACAGTTCTTAAAATCACCAAACTAATGGGGCGAACGTCTTAGCATATCAAAAGCAATGGGACTAAACATGAGATAGAAAGGGATCCAGAAAAAAAAATCCCTCAAGTGGAAATCTCCCCTTAAATGGATACAAGCCAAAGAGAGAGAGGGAGAGAAAGAGAAAACAAAAAGGTAGGTGGGGTCCCTTAATAAATTACTAATGTTATAGGAAAGATCATTATTGTATTTGGGGGTAGGTTTGGGCATGTCCTTTTATACAATGCCTCAGTTAGTTTGTGGTCGTAAAGGCTTTAGTTTTATGTCGTAGCTATGTAGAGCGCTTTGATATAATATTATGTTGTATTATGATATTTGTAGTAGTAATATTTATATCACGACTACTATTACTACTACTATTACTAGTTTTTATTATTATTTTTATTATTATTATTATTATTATTGTTATTATTATTATTATTATTATTATTATTGGTGTTGTTATCATTATCCAGTTTATTTAATTTTAGATTAATCCTTTTTATTTCCTTCGATATTTAATCACCCATTTGCATAAAATATCAACTTAAAATGTTGTTTATATATCAATTAGATGCAATGTGATACGTAAATCAATAAGAAAGGGAATTTTTACTTGATTGTTACCACAATAACATGAATTATTATTTATCATTGGTAAACTCGAAGGCATCACTCCACTGATATGGGATCTCTGCGAGAGGTCTGGTTATCACATAGAGGAGCACGTCTCTTCAACAAACTCCCGCGGCGAGTGAGAGACATGAGAGGTGTCTCGTTAGACAGCTTCAAGAGAGCTCTCGATGTCGAACTACTACAAAAGTGCCAGACGAGCCCATCTTCACAAGGGTGCGCTCCACCTCTTCGAATAGTCTGCTGCACCAATTCTCAAACAACAACGAAGGGCGGTGCGCTCTTCGGTGCCACTAGCAAGAGTGGCGAACTCCACCATAGGTAGGTAGGCACATACAGTAGGTGATTAGACAGACAGGCTTCAAATAAACATATGTAAATATTAATGTTCTCTGTTCTCAATGGACTCAATAAACTCTCTCCCTGAATCCATCTTTCCCTCATCCTATGGCTTAAAATGCTTCAAACTCCGTGTGTCTAGACATTTTGGGCCTGTCACTCTTTTAAGCTCTAGGGGAGGCACTCGTCACAGGCAGTTTCACCTTTTGTCTCCCTCACCCACGTAGAAACAAAAAAAAAAATCGTTATCTTGGACTTATGAATTAAAGTGAAGTGCTTAGGTTTCAAGTGGAGTTTTTGTATTGTTGTTAATATATATAATGATTATAATGTTCTATTATACATACATATCCATTACGGATGGTATAATGGGGTTGTCACTTGTCAAGGTAGGTGTGGTGGAGTGATGTTTCTACTGGCCTGGTAAACATAGATCCTGTGTATATATCCTGGAGTACCAAGGGAATATATTAATGGGGTTACATGTGTGCTCTGCTCAGTTTTAGTACATTAATATATCCTCCGACACACCATAACAAAAAACAATAAATTAGCTTCGTGTGAATATTCCCATAATCAAAATACGCAATTGAAATCAATACCTAGAGAGTGAGAAGGTCAATAGGTATCGTGAGTGTGGTGTGTAGTCCGAGGTGATGAGTCCAAGTGATCAGACAGTGGCCAGACACAGTCGACTCGTCATGTATAATCCATTCATTATAGTAAGCCAGAGATCTTAACTTCTATCCTCCATAACTCACAAACTAGTAGAGTAATCGAGTTAAGGGGAGGCAGACCGTTTTCCTGGACCCCCCTCCTCCCTCATGTTTAGCCCCATTAGTTTTGAGATTTAAGTCGCTCGGCCCATAAGTTTGGCGATTTTAACACCTTTTGCCCCATTTCGTTGTTAATTTTAAGACCTTTCGTGCCATTTAGGTGTCGATTTTTTCCTGGAGAGCGATAGCGAGCCTGCAATTTTAAGAGGAACCGGCCTTCGGCCGAGATTTTTTTACCGAAAAATTTACAAATTTATCTTGAAGGGGGGTCTAGAGGGTATTTTTCTAAGCTTGATGGAAGTCTAGGGAGGAAACTAAAAAAATAAATGAATAAATGAATTAACAGACCAAACAAACGGCCAGTCTCCCCCTTAATATTTCTACCATTTAGGAGGAGTCAGCTAGGGAATAGGGGTGAACATTTACGGCCCATTTGTTCTAGCCCTTTTCAAGTTACAGAGGCTAGAATTTAAGCTATCTCGCCTCCTTTAATGAATGGAGTATATAGTTCATGACTTGGTGTTGAATGATGGAAATCGTTTGTCTGGTGGGAGAGACTGTTAGACCTATTTAGTGCCAGTAACGTTCTTTTCTTTATAGACTTGCTACTATTAGATGATTTTAGTCAGCTTAAGAAGGACCGTTAACAATTATAAAGGCCACATACTATCTCGATTAATCCTTTTAGTTACTACAGATCCTTCTTAAGGGGAGGTTTTTAGTTGATTCCCTAGACTTCCATCAAGCTTAAAATTACTCCCCCTTGACCCCCCCTTCAAGACAAATTTGTACATTTTTCGGTAGAAAAATGTCCCGGCCGAAGGCCGCTGCCCCTTAAATTACAGGCTCGCTATCGCTCGCCAGGAAAAAATCGGACACCTAAATGGCACGAATGGTCTTAAAATTGACAGAAATGGGGCGAGGGTTCTTAAAATCGCCAAACTAATGGGGCAAGCGTCTTTAAAATCTCACAAGCAATGGGGCTAAACATGAGGGAGAAAGAGGTTCAGACAAAAAATCCTCCAGGTGGAAATCTCCCCTTAAACTGCACACAATCGTCTAAATATAACTAGAATCCAATACAACAGACGTCACCGGTACAGAAGGGGTTAAAGTGAAGAATATATATGTTCTGTACAATCTTATATTGGCTTGTGTGAATTATGTCAGCTGTAAACTGGTATATACTCAAAATGTGTGAATTATGTCAGCTGTAAACAGGTATATACTCAAAATGTGTGAATTATGTCAGCTGTAACAGGTATATACTCAAAATGTGTGAATTATGTCAGCTGTAACTGGTGTATACTCAAAATGTTTATTATATTGGCTTGTGTGAATTATGTCAGCTGTAAACAGGTATATACTCAAAAAGTTTATTAAAGAATGCAGTAACATTTGCAAAGTCACTTAGTTGCTGTCGGAGAACTTTAAATTTGTGACATACCTTATATGTGTATTTTGCGGTATCTTTTATGTGGATGGTGGTACATATTGACTTAGTATTGAATGGAGAGAGAGAGAGAGAGAGAGAGAGAGAGAGAGAGAGAGAGAGAGACTTAGCATTGAATGGAGAGCGAGAGAGAGAGACTTAGTATTGAATGGAGAGAGAGAGAGAGAGAGAGAGAGACCTAGTATTGAATGGAGAGAAACTTAATAATGATTGCATGGAGAGAGAGAGAGAGAGAGAGAGAGAGATTTGAGTTCTTATGCGCCCAAAGATATACGATATTTTTAGAATCATTTAGGGAATCAGTAGTTAAATATTCCATTTATGTGGTTGTGTGTGTGTATCAAAGGATGAGAAAGGTAGGTAGGTGTAGGCAGGTGGGTCAATATCTACCTACCGTCAGTAGATATTAAAGCACTGGAGAGACTGGTAGGTAGGTAGGCCGGGTCATTCGTCCCCCGAGGTAGGTAGGTGGGTAGGTAAAATCGTAAGTAGGGCTGTAGAAAGGGCGTGTGGGCGGGGAAAAGGGTAACATATGGTGTGGGTAGGTAGGTGGGTGGCTAGGTGGGTGGGTGATGGGTCCCAGTGGTGGTTGTGGGGGGAGGGGGGGGGGGGGGGATTGAGGGAGGTGTTACGGCCCGATCACACCGTCCGATTTCCGGCAATTTGTGATCGGTATTAATTTGTAGTAGTATTATCGCCAATTAATCTAATAATAGATTATTTAAAGTAACAATGTGTACAAACCTTACATTAAATAAAAACTTATAATACGACCATGTGAGCGGAAAGACTGTTTGTTATTGTGGTTATGACTGATATGACGCTTAGGATGGTTGTGGTATTGTATGGTAGCTTGTAAGTAAACACAGTTATACCCTGTTCCAAATAGGTAGGCAAGAATTCAACAACCCTAACTTTTGTATCTTTAACTCAAAAAGGGTTAGAGCAAATAGGCTGTACATTTCCACACCTATTCCCTGGTTGATCCTCCTCAATTGGTACAAATATTAGCTGAATTACTCTATTCGTTTGTTATATAAGTTAAGGGGGCCCACCTCGCTTTTTTTCTCTCTTCCTCTCTCTTTGGCTTGTATCCATTCGGCCCCATTCAGCCTACTGTTTTAAGACGTTTACCCCCATCCAGGTGTCAATATTTTTTCTGGCGAGCGATAGCGAGACATCATATATAGCCTATATATATATTTTTTTTTTGTTTTTACAGTAAGCTAAATTTGTAAATTTTTCTATAGAAAAATGTCTCCGGCGAACCCGGATTTCTCCATACAATGCTGGCTCGCTATCGCTCGCCAGGAAGAAATCGACACCTGGATGGTGATAAACGTCTTAAAACAGTTGGATGAATGGGGCCAAATGGATACAAGTCAGAAAGAGAGAAAAGGAGAGAAAGATAAAAACAAAAGCAGGTGAACCCCTTAACCTGGTGTTATTATTGATGAGTTGGTTAGTACATCTATATCTTGGTCAGTAAACAGGTGAACCCCCTTAACCTGGTGTTATTATTGATGAGTTGGTTAGTACGGTACATCTATATCTTGGTCAGTAAACAGGTGAACCCCTTAACCTGGTGTTATTATTGATGAGTTGGTTAGTACATCTATATCTTGGTCAGTAAACAGGTGACCCCCCTTAACCTGGTGTTATTATTGATGAGTTGGTTAGTACATCTATATCTTGGTCAGTAAACAGGTGAACCCCCTTAACCTGGTGTTATTATTGATGAGTTGGTTAGTACATCTATATCTTGGTTAGTATATTGGCCAGTAGATGATTCCCGAGGTTGGTGTGTTGGTAAGTATGTTGGTAGGTAGGCTGGTAGGTGGTTTGCTACCATATGGCGGGTGGTAGGTAGGTAGGTCCGGTAGGTAGTCAGGCTTCCGAGACCCGCCGTATCCTACCATATGGTGGGGACGGGGTAAGTAGAATGGTAGGTAGATTGCTTGGTAGGACAGAGTGCTTGTTGGTAGTATATATTTGTTAGTAGTTATGATTGTAGGTAGATAGAATTGAATGGCGTTATTTATGATTAAAGAGGTAAGTATGAATGTACAGTATGTAAGTATGGCCGTATGTAGGTAGATCTATGATAGTAGTTGTTTTGGTGTATATGTAATACAAATAGTACCGTACATTGTGTAGGTAACTATTATGGGAGTATGTACTGAATGTAAGTAAATATTGCAGTGTATAGGTTGATAGGAAAGTAGGTAGGTAAATATTGTAGTGTATAGGTTGATAGGAAAGTAGGTAGGTTGGTGTAAGTATATATAATGTAAGTACTGTACATTATATAGGTAGGCAGTTATGGCACTAAGTAGGTAGGTAGGTAGGTAAGTATGACAGTGTATAGGTAGATAAGAAAGTAGGTAGGTTGGTGTAAGTATATATAATGTAAGTAGTACTGTACATTATATAGGTAGGCAGTTATGGCACAAAGTAGGTAGGTAGGTAGGTAAATATGACAGTGTATAGGTAGATAAGAAAGTAGGTAGGTTAGTTATGGTTATTTAGAGTCACCTACATAGGTAGGACAATAGATAGGTAGGGCAATAGATAGGTAGGACAATAGATAGGTAGGGCAATAGATAGGTAGGACAATAGATAGGTAGGGCAATAGATAGGTAGGACAATAGATAGGTAGGGCAATAGATAGGTAGGACAATAGATAGGTAGGGCAATAGATAGGTAGGACAATTGATAGGTCGGACAATAGATAGGTAGGGCAATAGATAGGTAGGGCAATAGATAGGTAGGACAATAGATAGGTAGTACAAAAGATAGGTAGGACAATTGATAGGTAGGACAATAGATAGGTAGGACAATAGATAGGTA